>PISX010009824.1:0-32958 GCA_004024625.1 Mellivora capensis | reverse complement strand
TGATATATACAAAACATTCCACCCTAAAACAACAGAATACTCATTCTTCTCAAGTGCACATGGGACCTTTTCCAGAATAGACCACATACTGGGTCACAAATCAGGACTCAACTGATACCAAAAGATTGAGATTATTCCCTGCATATTCTTGATGTTTCTTCTAACACTAAGGCCTTGTTTTAGTTTGATTGCTGTTGTTTTGGTTGGAAAAAAAATCCAAGAACCAACTATTTTCCCAGGATGAACAAGTAAAGTAGATCTTGGAAAGGGAAAACAATCATACATGTAGAAGAAGAATTTATCTCCTGTCATAATCCTCACTCCTTCTTCTTCCCCCAAAGAACTGATTATTCCCTAATTTTACACTGTGAACAGAGATAGCTTATATGGATAGGAAAAGGGGATAAAAAAGCAAAACAGATTTGGCAGACATTTCTGGAGCTATTGCAAACAAATATAGATAACTATGTCTTATTAAATTATATTACTACCCTATGGAGCTGGAATAATTGGTCTCAGTAGAATTTAGTGTGTTTGTTGAGTTCCCTCTGAAAATAGCTTTATTTTTTTATTTCCTGTAAAGGCTAAATAATCTTATAAATATGATGTACATCATGTAGTTTTAAAAATGCCCTAGAGGGACACATAAGTAAGCTCAGAGAGGGTTACAATCTTTACAAAAGAAGAGAAAGTAGTTTAGTCTAGCACCTTTTTTGTGTGTGTTACCAACCTATAAACACTACAAAATTATACACCCATTACCCAAGTTTTAGATGTTAATAAAATAATTCTTTGGATATTTTTCAAAAGATCATGAAATAAGGTATATTTTAACTATATTGAATAATAAAGCTGTAAGTGAATGGCAGTATCTGAGAACTTCCTAACAATCTTGGTAATGATTGAAGTTCAAAAATCAATGAAATAAACCTTAAATGAGCATCCATTCTGTCAAAAATAACTAGTCAGTCTTTGGAATCAGAGACACCTGAATTATACATCTAAGTTCCTACATTTTCTGTGTGAGCTTGGACAATCTACTTCATCTTGTTGTCAGTCAGCCATTCAACAATTACATAGAGTGCTAACCACTGAAATTTAATAATTAACAAAATAGACACTGCCCTGTCCTTAAAATCTACTGGGATAGGAGCTGGGTGGTGGGGAAGGGAGTAGATGGACTCAAGGACTAAATAAGGAGGAAACATGTACCATGGGATGTTTGACTTTATACTGAAAACAAACAGAAAGAATTAAAGGATTTTAATAAGGGAGAAAAATTATATGATTCTAATTTCAGAAAAATCATTACTATCACAAAACATATCTTTTCCCAAGTACTTGTGCCTCATGAAAATATTAAGCTCATATGAATCAAGATTATTGGAAAATTTATCAAATTAGAATTCACAGAGGCTGAAATTAGAAAGAATGGCAATATTAAATATCATCAAAGATATGAAATAACTGGAATTCTCATACATTCTTGCTGTGATTGTAAAAATTGTAAAATCACCTTGGAAAACACAGTTTCTTATAAAGGTAAATTATACTACATGTGATACAGAAATTCCATTCCTTGGTATTTACCCAATAGAAATACTACATATCCAAATGAACAACAGAGGAAAAGATGAGTTATGATATATTCATACAATGAAATCCAACTTAACAATTAAAAAAGGACTGAACTACTGATATATACCACATGACAAATTTCAAAAACACTGTATTGAACCAAAAAAAGAAAAAAGAAAAAGCAAGTTACAAAATATTGCATGATTCTACTTACATGAAGTTCAAGAACTGCTAAAAATATATACAATTATAGATATCCAAACAGTCATTGCCAGTGGGTGGTGGGGACAAAGAAACTTTTGGAATGATGTACATGTTATAAATCTTGGTTACAGTTAAATGAGTGGATACATTCATTCAAACACATCATTTAAAAATCTGTAAATTTTGGGGTTCCTGGGTGGCTCAGTGGGTTAAAGCCTCTGCCTTCGGCTCAGGTCATGATCTTGGGGTTCTGGGATCAAGCCCTGCATCGGGCTCTCTGCTCAGTGGGGAGCCTGCTTCCCCCTCTCTCTCTCTGCCTGCCTCTCTGCCTACTTGTGATCTCTGTCTGTCAAATAAATAAATAAATAAAATCTTGATTTTAAAAAAAGAGAATAGAATCTATACTCCTTTACTTAGAGCAGAACAAACACAGACCATTGAATCGAATTTTTGCAATTCACAAAGGAAAAAAATGAAAATAAAATCCATGTTAAGACAACATTTCATTACAGGGACTTTTTACTTTAGCCTCCTCATCCTGGGCACCAGAAACTTAATTATAATGATCAGATATAATTATAATAATCAGATGCTGAACACTCATTCTATATTGTATCATAAGATGCAGAACATATCCTTACTTTCAGAGAACTACAAATATTAAAGAGTAAATTCAGAGATAAGTCTTACATTTTAACTTGCAAAGGAGACTGAGCGACAAGTTCTGACCCTGTCTGAATCCTCTACTGTGTATGCATATTGCTTGTTCTATTCTGATCTAGACTGAACTTCTGTTTTATTGCTCCAAGGTCCTGAGTACTGAATGCCTTTAGCTACTTATCTTTTCTTATCATCTCTGGAAATGACTGCATGAGCCTGCAGCTCTTAGAAATGAACTCAGAGCAGCAAACCTTTATAATAGTGGTTATATGAGTGGTTATATGAACCAGTGGTTATCTGTCCACTCCGTACATGGATGGTGGGAAACAATTAGACAAAAGGAGTGAAAAGTCCTTGGTGGGGACCAGTGCTTCCTGCTTGGTGGACAGAGCTACCATTTCATTATAAGATGTCTTTTCTAGTGTCAGCAAACACTGAGAAGTCATCATGTCCAGGCTTACTTCTGATACTTGTAGTCCAGGGCAAGAATACAAATGGAGGCCCATGTACTACATGCCTACATATTTAAATGTGATAAATCAATCTTTAAAACTGTTGAATAGGGGCGCCTGGGTGGCTCAGTGGGTTAAGCCACTGCCTTCGGCTCAGGTCATGATCCCGGGGTCCTGGGATCGAGCCCCACATCGGGCTCTCTGCTCTGCAGGGAGCCTGCTTCCCCCTCTCTCTCTCTGCCTGCCTCTCTACTGTGATCTCTGTCTGTTAAATAGATAAATAAAATCTTTAAAAAAAAAAAAAAAAACTGTTGAATAAAATGCCTTTTATCTTTCTTCTTGGATGAATAAACATTCATAATGATATAATTGAAATAGCTATATATATTTATATATAGAATTTTATAAAAATATATATCTAAATTAATACATATTAATTATAATACATAAGCATATTTTATATAGAAATAGATATGTGTAAGTTATGTGCATAATTTTATGTATTTATATATTAATTACAATGTGTAATTTAAGTTTATATATTAAATAATGCCTGTTGTAACTAATGAAAAATAAACTATCGAAGACAACTGAATTTAATTATTATTGTGCATGTCTAAGTGTTCTATTGATGGGCTGGCAATGTTATTATATATTTATAAGGAATAACATGGAGGACATGGGGAGATAGAGAGGAGAAAGGAGTTCGGGAAACTGGAGGGGGAGACAAACCATGAGAGACTGTGGACTCTGAGGAACTAACTGAGGGTTTTGGAGGGGGTGGGGGGCGGGAGGTTAGGTGAGCCTGGTGGTGGGTATTGTGGAGGGCACATATTGCATGGAGCACTGGGTGTGGTACATAAACAATGAATTCTAGAACACTGAAAAGAAATTTTAAAAATAAATAAAAATTTTTTTAAAAATAGGGAGAATAAAATTTATCATGGTGAAAAAACATATTTCTTTCATATTAATGAAATCATTAATCATGTGTAATAACTGAAACTTTCACATAGTTTAAGTATTATTGATAATAATTATCTAAAGAATTATGAAATGTAAATATATCCAAAGTGTAAAAACTTTGAATGTATTTTATAAAATCTATAAAATAGAAAAAGAATAAAATTATTTTTCTGCCTCTGAAAATGTCTTCCTTAAAAGATTTAAAATTATACATTAACATTAAAAGGCAAAATACAAGTTATAATTAATGCATATTAAAATTTTAATACAAAATTATTTAAATAAGACCCAAAATTTTGTATTTTATTTTTTGAAAATTTAATTAAATCATAGTATTATTATAAAAATAAAACTATTCTCAAATCTGGCATTGAAATTCCACCTAGCTGATAATGTAAAGAATCAGCACCACATTTCTTAAGCCTCCCTATGTACAAATTTAAGAATAATAGGAATTGTGTAATCTTGCAAAACTTTGCCATCAGCCCACATGAGTAACTGTTACGAACACAAATTGCAACATAAAGAATATCAAGATATTCAGCACTATGGCAATGATATTAAGTCTTCACAAGAATATATTACAGTCTTGCCTTCTGAGAAAGAAATTGATGAATTAACTTTTATCTTGTACTTAGACTGTTCAAATCCTTCTTGTGTTCCAAAATACTGTCCTTCACTGACTTCAGCATAAGCACAACCGAAAACCATCATAGAATTGCAATACAGGAGTGCTGCACTTTGCAAACACAAGGTGAGGAATGTATTGCATTTCCTTGGGGCATCTCATGGGACCCAGGAGAACAAATATTTAAGGTTACATGTTGACTGATCCTGAATGTCAGAGGCACCCCTATGCCCTTAAGTAAAACCATGCTGTTTGTGTTTGTGATAGTGGGACCCGCTAAGATTCAAGTACAGAGCAGAGGCTCCTCTAACTCCAGCCTAAAGGAAGTACTGATATTAAGCCCTGAACATAATGTTTCAAATCCCTCATAGGGGATAAGAGGCATTTACATTTTCAGAGGCAAAGCTGGCCTTCACGTAACATTTTCCAGTCCAGAGGTCTGAGAATACCAGTTCCCAGATGAGTTGGAAGGTGCTCTTTAAAACGCAAAAGTTCTGCAGTTAAACATTAGAGGAACTGCAGTATAATAATCTTCTTCTTCTTGGGAATACACAGGGCACATTATCATATTATGATCTCAGAGAAGCCCTAAAGGAAAGAAACTTGTATAGTAACTTTGTTTCCCTAAAACATTTGGCCACTGATACCATTTCTCAACAGAACAGTTACTAACTTTGGTGTTCCTCAAACTCAGTGTAGAAAATCCTGCTTTAACATTTAAATGTTTAGTACTCTTTTTTCCATATGTGTTTTGAAATAGCTTTTCTGTTAATGAATTCATTAACACAGAAAGGAATTTACATTTAATCTATTGCCCAAGTCAGCAATTGCCATGACAGAGCTAACCGACAGTTTTAGATTTCCGATAAGTTAAACAGCAACCATTAAACAAGGAAATCAATTTTAAGTTCAGACAAGACCAACTGAAACTTCCCTTCACTGCTGATTTTGGAGGCATTGCTGTCAGGCTGAGAGCATATCACCCGAGAGAGGTCAGAGGGGTAACAGCATTCAGGTTTTCACCTGCTTGCCCACAATGTCACCTGCTTAATACAGTGAACACTGTTCAATCAAAAGAGAGAAAGACACTTGTCAGTTTTTCTTCCTCTGTGACTGGTTTTATTTGAAATCAATTTGTTTGTCAGATCTTTCATTAAGACTTAGATTGCAGGGATCAAAACACCAATCCTTCGCTAATGGATCGATCCGTTTCCAGCCACCTAAACAACCACTGACAAAAAAATGAATAAATTATCAAATTAAAGGAAAACTTCAATAATTTATAATTTAGTGTACTATCAGCAGCTCCAAGGGACTTTCAGAAATAAAATTTACTACCCAATAATTAAAAGAAATGGAGAGCATTGACTTAAAAACTGAAGGAGAATGAAGCAGATGAATAGTATCGTCCAACAAGCAAGAACTGAGGTAGAGAACAGAGGTATCACAGATTTGGCAAATATTAGGTCATTTACTACCTAATTTCCCTCTTGTTTACCAAACTACAGAGCCAGAGATTCCATTCCACTTATTTTAGGCAAGATTCCAAACTAATATAAATAAATAAATAGAATTAAAAATTAAAATAATAAGAGCAGAAGCCGGATCATGAGCAGCATGAATACAGCTTCTGTCATCCAGGATACATATGCAAATCTGTCAACCTCTTCTCAAGTTTGACTCAAGCTTGCTACAGATTTTGATTGGCTTTAGGTAAGTCTGAGACTGAAAGAAATGAATGTATTCCCTCAAGCATTTGCCACATTTCTTCCTTGAATTTTATGTACTCAATTTTACTGTTAGAAGATTAAGTATCTACTTGGGGTGAGACGTAGTGAGGAACAGAGGCAAGGAAAGATGTCCAGAAAGAATGACATATGAAACAAAGGGAAATTTCCCTTTCTTCTGACTTTGCATTTGACCAGCCCTAAATAAATACATAACTAGTGGATTTAAATATTAAATATTTTTTAAAAGATTTTATTTATTTATTTGACAGACAGAGATCACAAGTAGGCAGAGAGGCAGGCAGAAAGAAGGGGGGGGGAAGCAGGCTCCCCACTGAGCAGAGAGCCTGATGTGGGGCTCAATCCCAGGACCCTGAGATCATGACCTGAGCCGAAGGCAGAGGCTTTAACCTACTGAGCCACCCAGGTGCCCCTTAAATATTTATTTTTGAAAGTATCACAAATAATTTGTATTTCAACATAATAGAAGAGGGTAAGATAGCACAGATTGATAAGAAAGCAATGGAAAAACCGGGGGCATGGAAAACCAACCCCCCTACCTCCACCTATCAGACCTGGTCCCCACTTGAAGTAAGTGGTTAGGCCTCTATGCTGGTGGCTGGGAACTCTGAAAAGAGAATATAGGAATAGGCAAGGTTTGGCTAGGCTAGGTTGGGTCAATGAAAGAACAAAACGAGGTTTAAAAAAAAAGACCAAAGATTAAATAAAGTCACATCCACAGAGGAAGCCAAAGTTCAATGTCTATGATTAGAGCTAGTCAGGGCAGTAGCCACCATGACTTGCAGGGGCTCTAGACTGTTCTGCAATGGCCTCACCCTTCTTGGATTTCTGGAACCACACCCCCTACATAACTGGGATGACTTTCTGCTCATGCAACTTTCAGGTGCTACTGTGGCCACGGAGAAGAAAAGTGCCTTCCCCACTCCCCCACTCCCTACTATTATCCCTGTCTTCAACCTCCTTCTAACTACAGAAACCAAAGAACACTTTCATTTCTGTTTTTTATGTAGAAATCATTCTGTAGACAATGAACCCTAGAAAATGGGAAGGGAAATGGACTACACTTCATCCCTAGGAAAAGTTCCCAAAATTTGGATGAAAACAGTCTAGAGCTAATAAAGGATGTAATTGGAAGGATGGCAGAGGGGGAGAGGAGGGAGAAAATAAGAAATGGAGATAATAATGACTTCCTTTTTGATCTGTAACAAGACAAACGATTTTAAAATTTTATTTTCTTGTAGGTGGTAAAAAGCGTTGTTTTTAGTGTGCTTGGTTCTAATTTCAAAGTTTATTGCATTGTAACCCTAAAACATTTTTACTATTCTTATGTTTTTTTACTATTATTTTACTATTACTATTACTATTATTTTACTATTTACTATTATTATGTTATTTTACTATTCTTATGTTAGAATTTATTGAGGTATATGTAATATACTTTAATAAAATTTTGTGAAAGTTATTTTGTATACATAAAGAAAAGATGGGGGGCGCCTGGGTGGCTCAGTGGGTTAAAGCCTCTGCCTTCGGCTCGGGTCATGATCTCGGGGTCCTGGGATCGAGCCCCGCATCGGGTTCTCAGCTAGGCGGGAAGCCTGCTTCTCTTCCTCTCTCTCTCTGTCTGCCTCTCTGCCTACTTGTGGTCTCTGTCGAATAAATTAAAAAAAAAAAAAGAAAAGATGGAAAAGGTATTTCTTGTTGTCAAGGTAAAACCCTGATTTACACAAATATATACCAACTCCACTCATATAAAAAAATGTGAAATTTACCTTACTGTTATTTGTTACCTTACTGTTAATGTTATTTGGGTCATCTTACTTATTAAACTTGCTTGTTTTCTGTAACCTGTCATGGACCAAGGACCATGAAAAATATGTTTCTTTTTTAAAAGTTTTTTGTTTTTGTTTTTGTTTTTTTACCTATTTCTTCACTTATCTCTTGTAGTGTTTTTTTTTCCTAATTATTTTTTATGCTAAATCGTTGGTTTTCAAACTTTGCTGCTCATTGGAATAACCTGGGGAGCTTTCAAAAATCTGATGCCCAGATCATACTCCATAACAATTAAATCAGAATATTTGGGAGTGGAAACCAAGCATCAGTATTTTTTAAGGATCCCTTGGTGATTCTAATGTGTTGCATAATTTGAGAACCACTCTACCATGTTATTTGATGCATAGCTATTTCCAACTCAATCTGCCTTGTGAATCACACTTTTCATTTATTATAAATTCAACTTTCATTATAATTTCTTTTTTTTAAGTTTTATTTATATTTATTTGACAGAGAGAGAGAGAGAGAGAGAACACAAGCAGGGGGAGAGGCAGAAGGAGAAGCCCATGGAGAGCCCACTGTGGGGCTCAATCCCAGGACCCTGGAATCATGAACCAAGCCAAAAGCAGACGCTTAACCAACTGAGCCACCCAGGCACCCCATTCACTATAATTCCAATGAATATAAATATTCATCTCATTTTATATTTTTGTACCAGCATCTATCTTGTCTGATATTAAGATAGTTATCCCTGAACCCTCTTACAACTGTTGGTGGGAATGCAAGTTGGTGCAGCCACTTTGGAGAACAGTGTGGAGATTCCTCAAGAAATTAAAAATAGAGCTTCCCTATGATCCTGCAATTGCATTACTGGGTATTTACCCCAGAGATACAGATGTAGTGAAAAAAAGGGCCATCTGTACCCCAATGTTTATAGCAGCAATGGCCACAGTTGCCAAACTGTGGAAAGAACCAAGACACCCTTCCATGGACAAATGGATAAGGAAGATGTGGTCCATATACACTATGGAGTATTATGCCTCCATCAGAAAGGATGAATACCTAACTTTTGTAGCAACATGGATGGGACTGGAAGAGATTATGCTGAGTGAAGTTAAGTCAAGCAGAGAGAGTCAATTATCATATGGTTTCACTTATTTGTGGAGCATAACAAATAACATGGAGGACATGGGGAGATGGAGAGGAGAAGGGAGTTGAGGGAAATTGGAAGGAGAGGTGAACTATGAGAGACTATGGACTCTGAAAAACAACCTGAGGGTTTTGAAGGGGCGGGGGTGGGAGGTTAGGGAAGCCTGGTAGTGGGTTTTAGGGAGGGCACGTATTGCATGGAGCACTGGGTGTGGTGCAAAAACAATGAATACTGTTATGTTGAAAAGAAATAAAAATAAATAAATTTTTAAAAAAAGATATTTGTCCCTGTTTTAGTTGTTTGCATTTGTCTTGTTTATTTTGATCATCCCTTTCTTTTTAATTTTTCAGTGTCAACTTTTTTAATGTGTACCTCTTATATGCAGCTATTGCTTGGCTTTTGCATTTTGATAAAAATTAATGTTTCTTTTAACTGATTAAATGATTTGATAATTGCTCTTAATGCTATTATGCTATTTTCATAGTTTAATGTTGGATTCATTTTCTCTGCTTTGTTTTGTATTTTTTCTGCTGAATTGAAAGGTTGCAGTTTTTCATTATAGTCTTTAAGTCTAAAAGTATAAATTTATATAATGCTCTGAATTCTCTATTTTATACCTATTAATTCCCTATTATAATAAGTAATGAAATTAGTATGCCCTTAATCCCTCATCCTTTCTCATCAACCAGCTTTATTTATTTTATTATGTTTCGGTGTTTATCAATTTATTATTAACTATTCTCATATCTCTATTATTTGAGTTATTTTTAAATTATTTATTTTTAGTCCTGACTGTAAAAGATGAGGAAATCCATATCCATTGCTTTCTTTTTTCTTTTTTCTTTCCAAACATTGAATTTATATATACGGACTGAGTCTGAATTTATATACACAGATATTCCTTGACTTATGGTGGGGTTGAGTCCCCATAAATCCACTGAATGTTAAAAATATGATAAGTCAAAAATGCATTTAGTACAATTAACCTACCAAACATCATAGCTTAGCCTAGCCTACCCTACATATGTTCAGAACATTTCATTAGCCTATAGTTAGGCAAAATTATCTAACACAGGACCTATTTTATATTATAAAATGTTGAAAATATCATGTAATTATTGAATACTGGGCTGAAAGTGAAAAACAAAATGGTTGTATGGGTACAGATGATTGTTCAGTTTACTGGTTGCTCACCCTCCTGATGACATGGCTGGCTGTGCACTGCAGTTAGCTCAGTGCCTCTGCCCAGTACCCCCAGCATCACAAGAGAATACCATACCACTGACCATGGAAAAGATCAAAATTCAAAATCTGAAGTTACCTTTCTACTAAATACATATCAATTTTGCACCATCATAAAGTATAAAAATCGTAAGTCTAACTGTCATAAATCAGGGATCATCTGCATACTATTTTCATTAACAGTACCTTAAATAATCTTCTATCACCATTATTTAACTTATTGGTTTTAAAGATTCTATTTTGATAAACAATATAGAGAGAGGGCATAAAAGATTGGAAATCAGTGTACTTAGACTATTTGCTATGTCCTCTTCTCTCTCCTCTTCAAATTTCTACTAGTTATGTGATTACACATGTCAGGGTTTATATCCATAATGACCACTTATGTTTCAGATGGAGCCAAACCATTACTTTCTCTTTTTAAAAAATTTTGCTATATTTTTTCCATTAATACATTGTTAAATACAGTTTATCCTCTATAGTTTCCTCATGAATTGGTCATAGAAACATTATACCCTAGATTTTGCATCTTAACATATATATGTGCCTTCATTTGTTCATCTGGGTTTAAAGTTCTTATACTAGACTTCCTTCTTTGAGAGCTTTGTAAATATTACCCCACTGTTAACAATCCTTTTTAGTTCTTCCTGGGACATGGTGTACCGTTTAAATCTGTATAATCTTTTTTAATTTCTAGAAAGTTTCTGTAAATACATTTTTTCTTCCTTTATACCATTTTTCTACTTATGACCTTTTAATTTTGGGTATATTGGATAGCCTCTGCATAATTTTATCTTTCTCTGAACCATTTAGCTATTCATTCATTTTTTATTTTATCCTCTTTACATCTTATGTTTTGAGTATTATCCATTCATTCTCATATATTTTTCTATTTTGCTTGCATTTCTGATTAATTTTTTTACTAATTTCCTAAGTTCTGCCAGCTTACATCTTATCTTTACTTTTTAAGAATATTCTTTATTTTGCCTTTTTGCATGAAATAGGAAAATTTATTATTTTCAATACAGTGTACATGGATTTTTTAAAAAAAAAAAAACCTATTGAGATAAGAATCCACTTTTTTGCTGGTTTTATTTTTTTTTCTCCTGTGAGTGTTTGATATGAATAACATAAGCAGGAAACAACTGGTAAGAAATTAACTTCCCAGGAGGAAACTGTTATGTAGACATTTCACCTTTTTCTTGTCTTGCTCTCTTACTCAAAGTTCTTGTATCTCTTTTCTGTATTCTTGTTACAAAATGGTGACTGTGTTATGATTTTTTTTATAATTCAGGGAAAATATTTAATTATAAACATTACCTACTCTATGAAATCATGTTTCCTGTAGGTATAATTATGTTGCCATTTATTTTTCCTGTTCATCTGTCCATAGGTCCATCCTTCCTTTCTCTTTCTCTGTCCCACCTATATCTTTAAATATATTGTTTATTCCTTTTTTCAATTTCTCATCATTGAAAGGGGTGGATTTTTCTTAGACTCTATTTCCCATATGTGTATGTGATAGAAAAGCCAGAACCGCGTTTCAGGAAAGCAGAAATTTTCTTTATGCCCTGGAGTTTTGCATATGAGCCCTTTTAACCTTTTATTTCCTATATGCAAAAAAGAAAAAGCTTCAAGACATTTCCCAATACAGTCACTCTTCCTATAACTTCCTTTATTGATGGATAACTCCAGCTAGCTTTCTTTGTATATATTAATTTAGCCCCTTTGCCTCTCTATTGGAACACAAACTGACTCTACCAGTCCATGCAACCAAATTCTACAGTTGCAAACTGTACTTTAGACTGTGACTGTAACTAATCTTGAAGAAGACTATGCTATTGATTTCTCTGAAGTCTGACTCCCCTTTCCATTTCCTCTTCAACCTCTCCTTGCTTTGCTTTTGACAACTCATCTATTTATTTTATGAATTGGGATTTTAGATGTTTCTTAGTTTATTTCAAGCTGGAATGCACATTTCTAAGTCGTTTTTGTTTTCTTTTTTCTTTCAGTCAATTTCTAAAAGGAAATAGAAAAAATACTGTCTTTATTTCCCAGGGAAAAAATGAAGAGTTAACCAAAATTTAGAAAAAGGAGTCTTTAGTGTGGCCATCTAAATAATAATAGTAGTAGTAATAATAATAGTTATATCTATTAGAGCTAATATTTATTGAATATTTATGAGATGCCAAGAACTGTCCTAATCACTTCACATCTATCACATTCATCTGAACAGTGAACCTATGAAACAGCAGCCATTATTTGCCCATCTTACAGCTACAAACACCAGAGGCATCTAGGAGATTAGTTAATTTATATAAAGTCATACATTGAGGAGGCAACAAATTCAGAGTACAGACTATGGTGTTAAGCTTCAAAATCCTTGTTTTTGACCACCATTCTATTTTGCTTCTCAATATCTGATGAGGCAAAATTGCATTTTGGAGATTCTGTGACTTTTCCTGGGAAGCAGTAAGAATGTAATCATGTTCTAATCAGAAGCTATCTGAATGAAGTGTATAGATGGGGTTGAAGAGAACTGACACATTCCGATGGGAAACTATTGCCTGGCATGAAGAGAGACTTAACAGGTTTCCAATTAATCAAAATTCCATGTACAATCAGGATAATGGGGAGGAGAAACTAATATTTTTAGTTCTTTTCAGGACAACTAGTTCCACTACAGTTAGATGAAAAATGATATCCAATGGATTGAAATTGATTGACTTGATGGATTTTTTTAATCAAAAAAGTTGCTTATCAATCAAGCCAAAAACAACATGCTTAATCTTTATAAAGTCACTAATAATTTCTGTTCTCATAATTACCAATATGACCAAAATAATACATTTAAAATATTGGGATATGAACATCAGCCAAATGATCATCTCTCTCGGCTTCCTAAACAATTTATCCCATCCAGAGTTCCTCCTAGGAAAAAAGGGCCCAACCCCTCACACCAAAATTCTTTCTCCAAGATGTGTCCTCTAATTTCATGAGCATTCTGCTTTCCACCAAAAAGACACCCTTTTATTTTATGTTAATATATATTCTTCAAAGAGACAAGTGAAAAGAAATAGGTCTATTTTTATGTTATGCATGAGAAATTAGGTGGTTAATTTTCAAGGGCTGTTTCAATAAATCCCAATTGAATTAGCCAGTATTAGCATGTGAAAGCGATCAAGAGACACTGCAAAAACACAATGCAAAATGAATACAAATGATTTGGCTCCAGATCTGATCAAATAAAGTGGAGGAATGAATTAAACTAGTGAACAAAATTAAGTGGAAATGGCAGCATTTCACAGCTAGTCAGCTGTGGCTATGAAATATAGTACTGAAAAATTTAGACAACCATCCTGAAACTTTTATTTTTTTCCATCCAGACATATCTCTAAAATTACGTATCTCTATCTGTACTAATCAGATTTAATATCATTAGTGATTTGGTGGATGAGGATAAATAAAAAAGATTTATCCAGTCTTTTTATAAGGCATTCAAAGCAATAAAAACAAAAATGAATATCTACTGAACATCTACTGCATTCTATGCCAAAAATAATTTTTTTTTCATTTTATTTAAGTCAGGTAGGAGTAGAGGAGAATGGAAGGAAGAAGAAATGGATGAAATTCTTCGTAAGATTTCTAAACGTTTAATGTCTGTAATTTAATTTTAGCCTAAAAAGCACAATGTAACATAATAGGAATAGCTTTGAAGTCAGACATTTTTGAGTTTCAATTCCAACTCAGCCACATATAAGCCGTGCTACCAAGCCTCTTCTGCTCATCTATAAAAAGGCTATTTCAAAACCTACCACAGAAAGTCATTTTATGAAATAGAAATCATATAATTAAATTCTCCAGCCTGCTGTTGGGACATAACAGAGGCTTACTCCTATTCTTATCTCAGAGTCAGAATGGCTGTTTCCTGAGATGCCAGTGTTCCTACTAATGGACAAATTCTCCCCCACATCCTAATGCCACTATCCTGGCGTATAAATTGAAACCTATATTTGATAGGGATGACTACAAATAGAACGAAGGAGAAACTTAAAATAGAAATTTTAATAATTGAAGTCTATTCCAGGTTATAATAATTTTTCAGCTGGGAATACCCCAAAATAACACCCATTATTTTATTAAACTCAATGCAGTTACCAAGCTACTGGAATGATAATATGGTAAACACTATGGGAGAGAAAAAGAAAATGCTGAGGGGCCAAGTAATACCTTATGACTAGAAAACACTTGCTTCTCACAGAACATGGCTTAAATTAAATGAAAACAGCTTCTGAAGTGGTTAAAATAGCCTTTTGGGGTCCTCTTTTGGGATAAAGGGAGTTAAACAAACACAGAAAGGTTTCTTAAAATGTCAAGTCTTCCCTACTTCTAAGCAATGGAGAATGAAGTGATGGCTTTTTTCTCTACTCGATGCAGGAGTTATTCATCTGCACCTGAAAGGCCAGTGTACGGTGCTACTTTAGGCTGTTTCACTGTAGTGGAGCCAACAAAATAACTTTCTGCAATTATTACTTATCGTCAATACTACATGTGTAAATCAACTTAAAAAAAAAGACATCAGAGTTTTAATATCTTGCAATAGGAGCAATATAGGCATAAGAGACTGGACAGATTAATTTTCCTTTGCAGCCCCTTTCAAACATTTCCATGGTGTCAACTCCAGGCTGAAAATCTTGAGAGGTCAGCTATGTGATTGCACTGGGTCTTGTATAATGTAGCCTGGTTTTTCTATCACTATGGATGGCCTAAAGTTAAAGATCAACACTTCTGTAGACATTAGCCTTCAACTGACTAATGACAATTGGTTCTTGATAGATTTTTCGTTTCCACTCAGTCCAAACCTCCCTCCAGGAAACTAGTGAAAAGAACAGCAACAACAAGAGTTCTTGATCTTTCTTGCTTACACACTCTCCACACTTGTCTTGAAAATATCCAATGCTTCACTTTTATTATCCAACCTTTCAGAAACACGTCGCTGCCTCTAGGTCTTGCTTCATTGTTGATAGTCATTTTGTAAAGGTAGGTGTAGACAGCTAATCTGGCCTCTGGCAGTCAGACTGACTGGGCTTGCTGAGGTGAAGTTTAAGGCTACAGTGGACCAGTGGGTTTCCCAGACTGGGATCCATTAGGGAGAGTGTAGTAATTCAAGTCACATTTTATGCTGAGCAATTACAGATTTCTCTGAGAAGTTAAATATGAATTCACACAAAACTAGATTAAGATTGTGGAGTCATGTGCTCATAAATACTCTACAGAACACTTTTGTGGAAAGTTATTGCCCACAATAATAAACAATGTGATCTTTCAACTCTTCGAATTCAAATAACCCGTCAGTTGAGTGAGGAAGAATAAAAGCAGAAAAATGAAATCAATAACTAAGGCTGTAACCAGTTTGGTTTTGTTTTTGTTTTTTGACAGGGGAAAAAAAAGTTTTTTAATTACTTACTCAATCCATTTGGCGTATTTCAAAAGATGCGATACTTTTCTTCATTTATCAGTGAAAGAAGTTAGAAATTAACTTCAAAAAAAAATCAGCAAACAGCAAACAAATTTCCTTGAAAGTCACAGTCACATATATAGTGCATCCTAGAAAAGAGGAGGGGCAAGACAGCAAGAATCATGCATACCCAATATCCAATTCTGTGAAGAAATTTTCTTAGCTGTTTTATCTTCTGTATTAATGTCCTACAGCACAATCTAATAGATGGATACCAAAGGACTTTGTGAGACACTCTTATTTTATATATTGTTCCTGAAAGCTTGAGGAGTAATCCTTTTGGCCTTACAATTTCCTAGTTTTTCTTTAATGTCAACTCACTTTCACTTGTGAAAACCAGAGACACCTTTAAGCATTCCAGGATACTCATTCCAGAAGAAGTACCCCAACATATTTATCATCAGACTCCTGATAACTGCTTCTTGTACCCCTCTGAGATTCTGTTGAAGAGTCTCCCTGGTCAAGTGGAAATATGAGCCTAATTCTCAGAAAATGGATTGCAATGGTGGAGTTACATGCTACAAATACTCTATCTATAGAACACTGTATAATAACAGGATGCTGAAAAATGTGAACTAGTTGGAATTTGAAAATCTAGTCTTCACTTAGCCCCTAAATTCCTGGGTCATTAAAGTTCCCTTGGCCTGTTTCTGTGCACAAAATGAGAAAATTTAGACTTTAAGGCCTCTTACTGCTCTGATATTCTTTGGTTTTTATAATCCTATGATTTTTTCATTCCCCCTATTTCTTCAACCAGACCTAATGCATTTCCCTACCAATAAAAAGTTAAATGTAATTTAATAATTAAGGTACAGATAAATGTCAGGAGAGCTTCTCCCCTGAGATCCAAATTCATTTTCTCTGCTCTGCAGTGCTGTCCCTCCCACATACAACCCTCTCAATCTCTTGACTGGTCCAAATTTTCAGCATTTATTTTACCTTTTCTCCTTTGATGGCTATCTGGCTTGTAGATTTTCTAACTTTTCTTCATCAGCATAAAGTCTGCCTTCCTTGATGCCCTCTGTGGAGTCCTTGACTGTTCAGTATTCAATGTCCATGACATATCTGTTGATTTTTCCTAGACACCCATCTACCAGCCCCACTACATTTCTATCAACTTTAGCTCTGTACCAAGATGCTAGTGAGGAGAAATTGAGCAGTCTATTTTGTTTCTCAGTTATTTTTCAACTCTTTAATGAATGTCTTCTATAAGCAACGCATTGTGAAATACCCAGATAAATAAAAGAAAGATGAAGGTAAATGTCTATGCCCTCAAATTAACTTGGAGTGCACAGAGAGAGGACCACAGGTAATACAGCATGCAATGAGAACAAGGAATACACGCTGAGTACAGGAGAGTCTTACAAGGCAGGAGGTATCCTCATGTAAATTCTTTATAAACACTGAAATTGTTGGAGCTTCCTTCTAAATCGAAAGGCCTGGCTTATTTTATTTTTCTTTTCTATTATTCAGTTATTTGAATGGGTGTTATAGTCACATGATATGAAATTCAAAATGTACAAAAAGGTATACCATAGGGAAAAAAAGTCCCTCCCCCAACCCTGCTTCCTGTTCTCTTAATTTCCTTCCACAGATGCAACCAAAATGCCTTAGCAACACAGTTTTAAAGTTTAGTTTCAGTTTTATGATGCCTGACAAATCATCCTCCTGATTCTAAGGGCGAGTGTTGCATGATAAACTGAAGAAGCTATCTAATATTTTAATTCTTAAGGCCACAGTTTTGTTTTGTTTTGTTCTGAGCTTAAAAAGAGTTCCTGCTTTTCCAGCTCCATGAATACATGTACATTTTGAATAGATTATATGCTGGAGCAAACAAGCTATTGGCCAGTAGAATTCTCTCACTGTCTCCACTAGCTGTGTGCTGACCCATACCAGAACTATCTCAGGTTATATTTACTATGTTACCATAAATTTAATTTCAAGTTAACATTTAGCTTCTATAAGATCCAAATCGATGCAACTTGTAGGATATAAAGGCATTTATCTGCATTTATCATGCGACAGGTATAAATCTCAGCAAAATTAAGATTTATTTATGCCTGTTAATCTAATCCATTCTGAGATAGCTGTTCTGAAAGCAGTAAATCAAAATTAATACCCATTCTAGATCAGAATCATCTGACAAAAGAAGACCTGCATTGTCAGGTACTCTTGTTTTCTTAACATTTATTGAATGCCAGTTGAAAGGAGATAGGGAGAACATTCGTAAAAAGTAATGCAAACCAGGCATACAAAATGAGAATCTGAGTTTTTGTGGAAAGTTCTGCTTACTTTTGATATATAATCATTGTTCATTATTGTCCTTTTTAAAAATACCTCAATCAGTTCTTCTCAAATATGCCTTAGTAATTTCTAAAGCATGTTTCTAGCTAGTTTGATAGATCATGCAGTAAGTTAAAAAAGAGCTTTAACAATACTACTAATAAAACATTAAAGTCCAGAGGTCTCAGCAAAATAAAAGACTCTGCATTAAATATTTTCCTTAACAAATTTGATTTTTAAATTAATTTAATCTGGCAGTTATGAGCAATCGTTTAGTTACTTACCTATTTTTATGTAAGAGGAATATTTATACAGTACGTTTGTTGTGTTTTCTTGAGTTTCTAAAAATAGAAATTATTAGTATTAGCTTTTGATAATTATTCTCCAAAATGATGGCATTTCTAGTAAAACTTAGCTTGTGGATGTGTTTATGATATATTCTCCTAGCTATTCCATGTTCATGGATCGGAAGAATAAACATTGTTAAAATATCTATACTACCTACAACAATCTATACCTTCAATGCCATCCCGATCAAAATTCCACCAGCATTTTTCAAAGTGCTGGAACAAACAATCCTAAAATTTGTATGGAATCAGAAGGGACCCCTAATTGCTAAGGAAATGTTGAAAAAGAAAAACAAAACTGGGGGCATCACATTCCCTGATATCACGCTTTACTACAAAGCTGTGATCACCAAGACAGCATGGTACTGGCACGAAAACAGACACATAGACAAGTGGAACAGAGTAGAGAGCCTAGATATGGAACTGCAACTCTAAGGTCAAATAATCTTTGACAAAGTAGGAAAAATATATACAGTGGAAAAAAGACAGTCTCTTCAATAAATGGTGGACATTTATTGGACAGCTATGTTAGAAGAATGAAGCTTGACCATTCTCTTACACCATACACAAAGATAAAGTCAAAATGGACAAAAGATCTCAACATGAGGCAGGAATTTATCAAAATCCTAGAGGAGGTCATAGACAGTAACCTCTTTGACACTGGCCACAGCAACTTCTTTCAAGATATGTCTCTAAAGGCAAAGGAAACAAAAGAGAAAATGAACTTCTGGGACTTCATCAAGATCTAAAACTTTTGCACAGCAAAGGAATCAGCCAACAAAACAAAGAGGCAACCTACAGAATGGGAGAAGATATTTGCAAATGACACTACAGACAAAGGGCTGATATCCAAGATCTCCCAGCCATGACTTGTGTGAAGGGAGATGTGTCTCTACCCGAGAATCTATCTTGAACACCACTAGACCTATCTGAAGTCCCACAGCACTCTAACCTGGCTTCTAAAAGCTGCACACTCTTGACCCATTCACCATTATCTCTGAAAGATATCATCCAGAAATTTCTAAGTCCTCAGGCAACAGCTTCTTTCAGTGTCATGGTGAGGACAGACACCAGATTTCAAAGAATTAAGAAAATGGAAAAAAATGTGAGTTAAAGATATTTACTTCTAGATTTAATCAATGGAAAAAATGGAAAGATAAAGTTCAGGCTCTTTTATATTGTGTGAATATAATAAATGAAAATATGCTTGTATATTGTTTATGTGTTTAAAAACAGAAAAATTAAATACAGAACTAAGGGAGTTGGTCATATAGAATGACTTTGGCTTTGAGTTTTTAAGGATCAGGAAAGTACATAATATTTGAGAGCAGAATAGAAAGAGTCACAGAATGCAAGTCACAAAATGGAAAGAGCATATGAAGAAAAGTTAAATATTGAAATGCTGAAGAGAAGAGAAATTTGGGGGGGAACAAATCCTTGGGGAAGTGTCCTTGCACTGAATCCTTAGATCCCAAAAGGTATGGAGAGCCTAAAACTTCAGTGTATCCATTAGGATAGTCATTCTTTTTTTTTTTTTTTAAGATTTTATTTATTTGACAGAGAGAGATCTCAAGTAGGCAGAGAGGCAGGCAGAAAGAGGAGGAAGGAAGGAAGGAAGGCTCCCTGCCAAGCAGAGAGCCCGATGTGGGACTCAATCCCAGGACCCTGAGATTACGACCTGAGCCAAAGGCAGAGGCTTAACCCACTGAGCCACCCAGGCGCCCTAGGATTGTTGTTCTATTGTATGTAACAGAAATCCTACTCTAGTGGTTAAACCAAATAGTGATTTCTTTCCCTTCACATAAGAAAAAAATGGTATGACAGTCTAGGGCTGTGGTGTGGTGACCACACAATTTCGGCAATGCCCTGGTACCTTCTGTCATTCCACTTTGCTATTCATATCCAGCTTCTGCCCTCACACTTGCCACTGTAAAAACAAGAAAGAAAAGAGAAGAGAAAGGAGAAATAGCTTCATCAAGGAAGCAAAATTCCAGGCAGATTTGTGCTTAAATTTCATTGCCATAACTAGGTACCACCAGCATCTCCAGGCAGTCTGGGAAGAAAAATGTTATGGCTGTGCACATTAGTGATCTCCTCTCTAAAACTGAGGTTCTTTTAAAAAGGAAATGAATGAGTATGTTTATAGATGAGACAATTAACAATATCTGACATTATCAAAGTTTTGTCTATCTTAATAGATACATACACTTTCTAATTTTCCCCAACTGAGATAATCCCAAAGTCATACACAGCTGGTATATCTACTTCAAATCCCAGGTCCTCTTCATACTTTAACTCGAATTCGTTTTTTTAAAAAAGTAATCTTTCCTCAATACAACCAGTTAGAAAGGTATGAACAAATGAATAAAAACTTCCATACAGAATAGGGACACAACTGGGAAGCACATCAACAGGTAACAAGAGAATGGACTCCCTGCTGTGGCCATGGACAGGTTCCTTCACTATGTATAAGCTTCTAGTGTCTCCCTGGGTGGATGTACTTTGTCTATTGCCCCCTCACAGCCCCAAGATTTGCAATCCTGGAAGAACTTCCTTCCATCATCCTCATGGCCACATCTTACATGGGCATTTTCATGGCACTACTTTCTGGAGGTTTCAGGGTTTAACAGTACACTTTCTCTGGGTGTGTGCGTGGGTACTTGAGGATTGCTTTCCCAGGTTGAACAGTGAGAAGCCATCAACAACCATAAAGATCTTTATAAGCTGTGGTCTACAAGCTATGATCTTCCCACATCCATGGACAAGTGGCTAGCTCTAACTCAAGTTTATCCTTTTTGTTAGTTCTTCCTAAGAGTGTCAAGAAGAAACAACATCCAGAAACTATGTAATTTTTCTCTCCTTTCTCCTAAAACTAGAACATATGGTCATTTTCTTAAGAAACAACAGCCACTAGTTTGATCAAATATTTAACAAGGATCTCCAGCTCTGTCCACTTTGCAACATCACACTTCTCCAATAGACTATAGCTCTATTTTTCTCCACTCCACTCATTTCATAACCTTTATTTTTTTTATTTTTCAAAAGCCTAAATCCAAGAATCAAATCTTATATGTATTAGAGTTACTTGGGGGCTACATAAAACAAAATCTTAACTAAATATATTTTTCTTATCTAAGCAAGAATGTATATTGTATATTTTCCTTCCAATAATATTTTCCCCTCCAAATACCTTTGCTTATGTAACAAGAGGGACACAGGTAAATAGTCCAGGTGTGGGGCTCTGGATTCATAATATGGTCAGTGTTCCAGGCATTCCTGTTTTCTACTCTGCCATCATTGACTTCTGTCCTCATGCTGTCACTTCATTGTCACAATGGCTGTTCTATTTCCAGCAAGAAGAAAGGAGGCAGAGAAAACTGTAGAACTTACATGGGGGGAAGAAAAACTTCTCAGAAGTCTTGAGCAGGCTTTTGATCACATTACAAAGGTCAGAATAGTGTCAAGGGGCCACTCCTATTTACAGGGAAACTCTGATAAGGCAAGGCTTTTAGCCAAATACAGAACTGCCCCAAACAAAATATAGTGTCTCTAATGAAAACAGGAGAGAGAACAGATATCGGAGTAGGAATTAGTGGTATCTGCCACACTCTGTACTCTCCACAGGACTGGGACATATGAGAAGTACATGTCAGATTTTGTGGAACTATATAGAAGGCCTAAAGGAAGATCCTGAAGGCCGTGCTCATATTGAAGAAGACTGATGAGAGGACATCTTCATAGTTGACCCTTCCTTCTAGTAGCAGCAGTTTCTTCTCAGAATAAAAAGTCATCCAGTCATACTTCCTGAAATATAGCTTAGTGTTGATGCTTTGCTTATCACCCCCCAAGTCCTCCCTACTCACTTTCCCTGACTTTCTTTGGTTATCTTTCTCTTTAAGGACACTATTTTTGGCAGCCTACTCTTCCATTCTCTTGCTTTAATCAACCTTCTTCCTAAAGTTGCTCCAATCATCCTCCTTTCCTTATTTCTCAGCATCATTCATGCTATGTTTCTATGCTGTCACTTAAAAAAAAAAAAAAAAAAGTTAGTCTACTTTGGATAATATCAAAAGCAAAAGCATGAAAGTATGGTATAAATAACTAAGCTGATTAAAAAGAGATTGGGTTGAAAATTCTGATGTCAGAACCCACCTATAACAACTTTGAACTCATAAGGACATCTTGCCTCATTACATCTTGTCATGTGATGTTACCAGAGATCTAGTTAGATCTGTAACGCATAGTGATTTACAGAGATAACACTTCCCTTTTTAAAAATCTTCCAGATAAGGTATCTCATATATTTGGCAGATGATTTCATCTGGATCTGGATCTCTTCCTTTGTAAAGAGGAAACAATACATTGTCATTTTTGCACTGATTCTTCCTTTTTCCAGTAAATGGTAGGTGTTACACTCCAATCATATTATTTAATATTTAATATTTAATATTTAGAAGTACTTACTTCTGACTCTTCAGATGTACTATATTGTTTTACACAACTGGACTTCTGTTAATGTTCCTTTCTGTTTTTATTGTCTTCAACTAGCTTGTCTTTATAGCCAGCTAATGCATAGCATCTGTTTTCTACTATAATAAAGAGATTCAAATAATTTGATATGGTCCTGACAGGGAGATGAGGAACTTCAGTAAGCTAAACATTTCATATTTTTATTTTAAATCTTTTTTTAAAGATTTTATTTTTTTGCTTGACAGAGAAAGAGAGAGAGAACAAGTAGGAGGAGCAGCAGAGGGAGAGGGAAAAGCAGGTACCCCACTGAGCAAGGAGCCCATGTGGGACTCAATCCCAGGACCCTGAGATCATCACCTGAGCCAAAGGCAAACCCTTAACTGACTGAGCCACCCAGATGCACTCATATTTTTATTTTAAAAGAAGAAAGTAATCTTTTCAGAAATGTTTTTATAATTTCTTTATATTAAAAGGGAAAAGACACTGAGACAATTTTATTACCATACAATTTTCATGAGGGAATTTTTTGGTCACTTACTGTGACCTTACCATCAGAGCAAAAGACAAGCATTACTTTTGAGCCTGGGTTCCCAACAACCCATGTAGTCTCTACAGTTGATGAGACAATATCTATCCTTTGAACCAAATTACATTAATTTTAGGTGCCCTATTTCAATGTCTAAAATCAATATCAAGTCACAAGAAAGGTAAAGAAATTTACCTTTGCCCTCAATACAACCAATTTTCCTTAATACACCTTATACCCTTCCAGTTCTCAATGATGTTAAATTATTGGTGGAAAGGGGAGATTAGATCCTCTGAGAACCAAAAGACTTTTAAAAAAATGTAGTTCCTATTTGTTCCTTTTATGAATCTAAGAACAGCATACCCTCTTTACAATTATCAATCAACTCATCCATCAAACAAATGCAGAAAAATCATAGCCTTTAAAATTGTGAAGTCTCCTTGATCTTTAAAAAAAAAAGTTACATGAAAAGTTACAAAAAAAAAGTTACTCGTTCATATTCTTTAGTTCCTAAGTAAATGCCAAAATGTCTCCCAAAGAAAAAGAAAATAATAAAGAAAAGGAAAATGTTCTCAATCCTATTCTATCACTACACAAGGAAAAACAAGCACATATTAGAAGAGAAAGGACCCATTTGTTAAGTGGGATGTTTTAATATTCAAACCACCCATGATTTGCTATTAAGCTCTTACCCAAACCAAAACTGTAAACATTTGCAAGAACTAATTAAGGCAGAATAAAGTATCTGATCTAAAGCCTCATTCATTGACTCAAAAAACATTTGGTTACTAAATATATGTCAACTCCTACATTAAGTATTAGGAGTAAAAAGATGAGTAAGATGCTACCCCATTTCCCAAGATTCTTACCGTTTCCTGGTCCTGTCTTCTTCTTCTCTCACTCCCTTATAGGGAACACTATTATTTAGAAATAGGACATCAAAATCAGTTCCAGCCCAGTTCAGTATTGTTTCCTGAATAGATCTTATTAAGGAAAGACCTGATTTCTTCACTTTCCAAAAATGACTGGAGGATTTTCACCTTAAGGATAGTTTTAATGGACAGATTTCTTTTGGTGCAGTTTTTAATGTAAGTTGTACCACTTACAGGATAATAGAGTACAAAATATTATAATCATTAATATTTAAGGTGACAGTTTGGCACTCAGCTTAAAATATTTTTTTCAAGGACACTTGAAATAAAGCCTTAAAAAGATGACAAGTGAAGATATGACAAAATCTTTACAAGAAAAATTTGGCATCAATGTTAATCAGCAAAATCAATTACTTCTAGTGACAAGACAGTGAGCTAAGACAAGCAGTGCACACACATGCTGAACTCTTGAAAGCTGTCAAAGGCATGACTTTGTAAAATTGACTCTAAACATAACAATTGTTTTACTTTAAAAGAAACCATGCCCAAATGTCTGGATTTCTATGGGTTTGAGTTCTCTGGGGCAAGCCTGAAGATATGTAATAATTCTCTTGGCACTACTTATCAAGTTGATTGGTACCTTCTATTGAGTCCCTTATCCTTCTAGTGATTAAGAGTGTATATTGCAAACATTATCTTATGCAATCCTCCTAGTGATGATAGGAATTTTGTATTATTTTTCCCATTTTACAGATAAGGAAACTGAATATGTCAATCCAAGAGTCTTGTCCACGGTCACACAGCTAGCAAATGGCCAGGCTGATATTTAAACCCAAGGACATCTAGCAGCAGAACCCATGTTCTTCACCTACATGTAAATTATGGGAGTGCAAACCCTAAGACTTGTTCTACTCCCTATATATAGACTCACTAAGCACACAAATAAGTTTGTTTTACTTCAGACTAACACTCAGGTTGCTTGATTCCTAAGTCTGTGTAATTCACATGACACTCAACTACTCTTGCCACTAATAAAGAAAAATAAAATCAAATAAAGGTGCAGGTAATAATTACAAAAAAAAAAAAAAAAGGAAAGTTTGAGACTCTTCACAATGGTTAGCTGCCAAATTTGGGTAAGGAGACATTCTGTTGGTAGAATTATGGAAACCCCAGGCATCTCTCCAACCCAAGCCTATGTGAAAAAAACAAGAAAAGTCAATAAAAAATTAGTATATTCTGATGAACTCACACAGTATGGCAGGAACTTCACTTACATGGTAACATTTTATCTTCACATAAGAGGAGTGTCTTTGGTCTTATTTCCTTTTTGGGGAGGTGTAGAGCATTTTATTATGTCCTGACAGTCATGTGAAGTTGGACAAAGTATTAGCTATCAGGGCCTTTCTTTCTTCCTCTGAGAAATGACGGGGTTAGATCAATGATAGTCTTCCAGGTTTAGAATCCTGTCATTAGAATCAGGAGTATTCCATCCTTCCAACTTACTCAGTTAGTGCAGGCTAGGTTAGTGATGTGAAAGCTGAGCATCTGCTGGAGAACTAATTGAGGTGTTAAAAATCGAGTGCTCATGTGAAAATAACATAAAAACCTGAACGATTCTGGGTGCTATGTATAATGAATGTTTGATGAATTTCACTGAGAAAATGAATAAATGAGATAGTGTTTTTTAAAATAGTGTTTATAGTTATATGGTTATTTTTAAATAAATAATTATATAAATGAACTAATCAATACAACTATTCAAGAAGCTGGGTAATTCTCTCAGAAATGCAATAAATTTTTTTTTCATTGACATATTCCAATAGATTATATTTACTTAGAAGATTATTCATTTTTATTCAGGTTTCACACTTAGAGCTTGCACAATTTAGCAGCATAGTAAATCTTTTAATTTCCTCTGAATTATGTAGTTGTGTCTCTTTTATAATTTTTTAGTTGCCTATTGTTGCATTTACTATTCTTATATTTTCCATTCTCTTGATTATATCAACTAATAGCTTATTTTATGATGTAGTTTCAAATAAGTTGCTCTGGGTCTATTTGTTCCATTTATTTCTATTTTCTAATTTATATATTATGCTTTTAACTTATTCTATAGGCTTTTCTTGGTTTTATTTTGTTGTTCTTTTTCTAACTTTTTGTGTTGAATGTTTAAACCATTTAAGATCATCTTCCTTTTTTTTTTTTTATTTTACTGTAAGTATGGAGGGATGTTCATTTTCTCTGCGCAATGCTGGAGATAATGCAAATCTATGATAGACTGCATTCTCACCATCACTATTTCCTAGGTATTTTGTGCTTTGTGCTTAGATTTACACTCTGATCAAGAGTTATTCATAAGAAGATTTACTTAGTTCTGTTTTTAATTCCCAGCTAATGGAGTATTTTTGGTTTGCTGATTACTATTTATTTCCTACTTGATTGCATTATGATCAGAAAATATATTTTAATACTCCTAATATTTGAGTTCACTAAGGTTTTCTTTGTGGTCTAATACATGAAGAATGTTTTGTGAGTATTCCTAAGGTACTTGAAAATAAAATGTATTTTCAGGGTACAGAATTTGACATGCTATATAAACTCACATAAATTAAATATATTAATTAGGTATTAGATATTCCTTTAATAATATTTAGATCCTCTGTAGCCTTATTTTTTGAAAAAGATTTATTTATTTATTTGAGAAAGAGAGAGTGTACAAGCAGGGTAAGGGGCAGAGGGAGAGGGAGAGAACAATCCTCAAGCAGACACCCCACTGAGCACAGAGCCCAACAGTTCAGCAGCTCAATCCCAGGACCCTATGACTATGACCTTAACCAAAACCAAGAGTCAGACACTTAACCAACAGAGCCATCCAGGTGCATGTAGCCTTACTTTTTAATCATCTTCATTGTTAATGGGCTGAGATGAATGAATGAAAGTATCCTACTAATAGTGTTTTGTATTTCTCATTTTACTTCATAAATAAAATGGTGCATTGGTTCATAGAACTGTACCCCTGGGGCAAATAATACATTATATGTTAATAAAAATAATTAATTAAAAATATTTTAAAAGTTTAAAAAGGGTGCATTGTTACTCAGAAAAGTTATAAATTAATCATGAATTATACCCTTTGGTAATAATACAGTGTCATATTCCTTTAATTTCCATATTTGGGGCATAAAACAACTTTAAGTGGCATTAAGATCATAATCCCTGCCTTATTTTTGTTTATATTTAGTAAGTTTTGCTCATCCTTTTGTTGCTTTCTTTCAGTTACTTTCAGTTACTTTATATCTTGTTGTAAAGCATAAAATTGGTCTTTTTTGTGGTCTCATCTGAAGGTCATTTTATTTTAATAACCTTTCTATTTTTTATAACAAATATAACTGGTCTTAAAGCTATTAAAGAAGTCCAACTTTCCTTATCCACAACTTTGAAATCTAAAAATTTATAATTCTAAATTCATTTTAAGGCACCTAATCTAAAGTATAATGAGGTTAATTATATTTTTAGCACACTTTCCTTGAAAATGTTTCCCAGCAAAAGAATTAATGTGCGCAATCACAGACCACTCCTACAGATTTCGTCACAGATGTTGAAAAATATGTTATATGCATCATACTACCTTTCTAATATCTGAACAATTCTAAAGCCCAAAATATAGTGCAGCCAAGGGACTTCTCACAAGAGAAGGTACAAATGTATAATCCTTAATTTCATCTGAAGCTTTAAAAAATAGTTTTAGTACCACAATAGCCAAACTATGGAAAGAACCTAGATGCCCATCAACACATGAATGGATAAAGAAGATGTGGTATATATATATACAATGGAATACTATGCAGCCATCAAAAGAACTGAAATCTTGCCATTTGCAATGACATGGATGAATCTAGAGGGTATTATGCAGAGTGAGATAAGTCAATCTAAAAAAGACAATTATCATATGATCTCTCTGATAGGAGGAATTTGAGACGCAGCGCAGGGAGAGGGTGGTTGGGTTATGGACACTGGGGAGGGTATGTGCTATGGTGAGTGTTGTTTTGCTTTTATATATATATTTTTTTCTCTTGTCATATAATTTTATCAGTCTTTTTGTTTGTCTGTTTTTGTTTGTACACTTCATAAATCTTACCTTGGAGCCCATTTGGGCTGAGCCTTCTCTTTTATCTTTCTTTTTTTTCCTCTCTCTCTCTCCCTTTTATTCTTTTTTCTCTCTTTCTTTTTATCTTTCATTTGGGTGGGGACTCTTGATTGTTCAGAAGCATTCCAGGGTGCACCTTGACTGCACCATGGTAGATACATCCAGCTACACCCGTTCAGCCA
Source organism: Mellivora capensis (assembly GCA_004024625.1). Classification (NCBI taxonomy): domain Eukaryota; kingdom Metazoa; phylum Chordata; class Mammalia; order Carnivora; family Mustelidae; genus Mellivora; species Mellivora capensis. The sequence goes on along the minus strand of PISX010009824.1, from coordinate 4,215 downwards.
TCTCTCACCAAAATGACTAGGAGGAGGAATGCCCAACAGAAGAAAAATTCAGAGGATGGGCCTTCTGCAACAGAGCTAATGGCTACCAACATAGACAATATGTTGGAAAGGGAATTCAGGCTAACAATTATTCAGGCAAAAGCTAGGTTGGAGAAAGCCATGGATGACAAAACAGAATTGATTAGGGCAGAACTGAAAGCCACCAGGGATGATGTTCACAATGCTCTCAATGAGTTCCAATCTAATCTAATTCCCTAAAAGCTAGGGTAACTGAGACAGAAGATAGAATTAGTGACCTGGAGGACAAACAGATAGAGAGAAAGGATCAGGAGGAACCCTGGAACAAACAGCTTAGAAGCCACAAAAACAGAATTAGGGAAATAAATAATGCCATGAAACAATCCAACATCAGAATTATTGGAATCCCTGAAGGGGAGGAGAAAGAAAGAAGTCTAGAAGATATAGTGGAACAAGTTCTCCATGAAAATTTTTCCAATCTCACGAATGGAACCAGCATTCATGTACTAGAGGCAGAAGGGTCTCCCCACAAGATTATAGATTCTTGAAAGTCCTTGAGACACCTGATAGTAAGAATGAGGAATTATAATTGTAGAGACTCTATTGAAGGCAGCTAGGACAAAGAAGCTCCTTACGTACAGAGGAAAGCCCATCAGAATAACATCAGACCTGTCCACAGCAATATGGCAAGCCAGAAAGGGCTGGCAAGATTTATTCAGGGCACTAAATGAGAAGAACATGCAGCCAAGAATACTTTATCCAGCAAGACTGACATTCAAAATGGATGGAGAGATAAAGAGTTTCCAAGACCAGCAAGGCTTAAAAGAGTATGCAACCACCAAGCCGACACTGCAGGAAATATTAAGGGGGGTTCTATAAAAGAGGAAAACTCCTAAGAATATCATTGAACAGAAATATAGAGACAATCTACAGAAAGAAAGACTTCAAAGGTAACACAATGTCAATAAAAACGTATCTATCAATAATCACTCTCAATGTGAATGGCCTAAATGCACCCATAAAATGACACAGGGTTGCAGATTGGACAAAATGACAGAACCCATCCATATGTTGTCTACAAGAGACCCATTTTGAACCTAAGGATACACCCAGACTGAAAGTGAAGGGATGGAGAAGCATATTTCATGCCAACGGGCCTCAAAAGAAGGCTGGGGTAGCGATTCTCATATCAGATAAATTAGATTTGAAACTAAAGACAGTAGTCAGAGATACAGAAGGACACTACATCATTCTTAAAGGGACTATCCACCAAGATGATCTAACAATTGTAAATATCTATGCCCCCAATATAGGAGTAGCCAATTACATAAGAAAACTATTAATCAAGATAAAGAGTCATATTGATATGAATACATAATAGTAGGAGATCTTAACACGCTTCTCTCAGTAATAGAGAGATCATCCAAGCAGAAAATCAATAAAGAAATGAGAGCATTGAATGAAACATTGGACCAGATGGACCTCATAGATATATACAGAACATTCCACCCTAAAACAACAGAATACTCATTCTTCTCAAGGGCACATGGAACCTTCTCTGGAATAGACCACATACAGGGTCACAAATCAGGACTCAACCAATACCAAAAGACTGATATTATTCCCTGCATATTCTCAGATCACAATGCTTTGAAACTGGAGCTCAATCACAAGGAAAAGTTTGGAAGGAACTTAAACACCTGGAATCTAAAGACCACCTTGCTTAAGAATGCTTGGATCAACCAGGAGACCAAAAGACTGAGATTATTCCCTGCATATTCTCAGATCACAATGCTTTGAAACTGGAGCTCAATCACAAGGAAAGGTTTGGAAGGAACTCAAACACCTGGAAGCTAAAGACCACCTTGCTTAAGAATGCTTGGATCAACCAGGAGATCAAAGATCATGGAAACCAATGAGAATGAAGACACTTCGGTCCAAAACCTATGGGATACAGCAAAGGCAGTCCTAAGGGGGAAATACACAGCCATCCAAGCTTCCCTCAAAACAATTGAAAAATCCAGAATACACCAGCTGTCTCTACACTTTAAAGAACTGGAAAATCAACAACAAATTAAACCAACTCCACACACAAGAAGGAAAATAATAAGATTAGAGCAGAAATCAATGAGGTAGAAACTAGAGATACAGTAGAACGTATCAATGAAACTAGAAGCTGGTTTTTTGAAAGAATCAACAAGATCGATAAACCATTGGCCACACTAATCCAAAAGAAAAGAGAGAAAGCTCAAATTAATAAAATTATGAATGAAAAGGGAGAGATCACAACTAACACCAAGGAAGTAGAAACAATCATCAGAAGTTATTATCAACAGTTATATGCCAATAAGTTAAGCAACCTAGATGAAATGGGTGCATTTCTGGAAAACTATAAACTCCCAAAATTGAACCAGGAAGAAATTGACAACCTGAATAGACCTATATCTAGTAACGAGATTGAAGCAGTGATCAAAAATCTCCCAAAAAACAAGAGCCCAGGACCTGATGGATTCCCTGGGGAATTCTACCAAACTTTCAAATAAGAAATAACACCTATTCTCCTGAAGCTGTTTCAAAAAATTGAAGCAGAAGGAAAACTTCCAGACTCTTTTTATGAAGCCAACATTACCCTGATCCCCAAACCAGGCAAAGACCACACCAAAAAGGAGAATTTCAGACCAATATCACTGATGAATATGTATGCTAAGATTCTCAACAAGATCCTTGCAAACAGGATCCAACAGCACATTAAAAAGATCATCCACCATGACTAGGTGGGATTCATCCCTGGGTTACAAGGATGGTTCAACATTCGCAAATCAATCAATGTAATAGAACAAATCAATAACAGAAGAGAGAAGAACCACATGGTCCTCTCAATTGATGCAGAAAAAGCATTGGACAAAATCCAGCATCTGTTCCTGATTAAAACATTCAAAGTATAGGGATAGAGGGAACATTCCTGAACTTCATAAAATCTATCTATGAAAGACCCACAGCAAATATCATCCTCAATGGGAAATAGCTCACAGCCTTCCCGTTGAGATCAGGAACACAACAAGGATGCACACTCTCACCACTCTTGTTCAACATAGTTTTAGAAGCCCTAGCAACAGCAATCAGACAATAAAGAGAAATAAAAGGTATCCCAATTGGCAATGAAGACGTCAAACTCTCTCTCTTTGCAGATGACATGATACTTTATATGGAAAACCCAAAAGACTCCATCCCCAAAACACTAGAACTCATACAGCAATTCAGTAATGTGTCAGGATACAAAGTCAATGTACAGAAATCAGTGGCTTTCTTATACACTAACAATGAAAATACAGAAAGGGAAATTAGAGAATCGATTCCATTTACTATAGCACCAAGAACCATAAGATACCTGGGAATAAGAGGTAAAGGATCTGTACTTGAGGAACTACAGAACACTCATGAAGGAATTTGAAGAAGACACAAAAAGATGGAAGACCATTCCATGCTCTTGGATTGGAAGAAGAAACATTGTTAAAATGTCTATACTGCCTAGAGCAATCTATACTTTTAATGCCATTCCGATCAAAATTCCACCAGTATTTTTCAAAGAGCTGGAGCAAATAATCCTAAAATTTGTATGGAATCAGAAGAGACCCCGAATTGCTAAGGAAATGTTGAAAAACAAAAATAAAACTGTCGGCATCACGTTACCTGATTTCAAGCTTTACTACAAAGCTGTGGTCACCAAGACAGCATGGTACTGGCATAAAAACAGACACATAGACCAGTGGAACAGAGTAGAGAGCCCAGATATGGACCCTCAACTCTAAGGTCAAATAATCTTCGACAAAGCAGGAAAAAATATACAGTGGAAAAAAGACAGTCTCTTCAATAAATGGTGCTGGGAAAATTGGACAGCTATATGTAGAAGAATGAAACTCAACCATTCTCTTACACCATACACAAAGATAAACTTGAAATGGATAAAAGACCTCAACGTGAAAAAGGTTTTTTTTTTCCTCTTGTTTTGATGTGTATCTTGCAATTTTATGTTACATGCCAAACATCAGATATTGAAAGGCTGAGGTAAATAGTATTTATGCCCACACATGCATATGTCTCTTTTTCTTTAGGGCATTTAGTGTTGGAATTTGAATCTATCTACTTAGTAGTTGTTTGTACTGGGCTTGGGTTTTGTTCTGGCTGTCATCACAGATG
>PISX010009823.1:0-73693 GCA_004024625.1 Mellivora capensis | reverse complement strand
GTTAGAATGGCCAAAATCAGCAAGACAGGAAACAACGTGTGTTGGAGAGGATGTGGAGAAAGGGGAACCCTCTTACACTGTTGGTGGGAATGCAAGTTGGTGCAGCCACTCTGGAGAACAGTGTGGAGGTTCCTCAAGAAGTTAAAAATAGAGCTTCCCTATGACCCTGCAATTGCACTACTGGGTATTTACCCCAAAGTTTCTTTTATTAATATAAAGCTATTTACTTTTTCTATTTCTCATGTCAGTTTTATAGTTTGTGTCTTTCAAGGACAACATCAGATAATCAGTTGTCAAATTTATTAACGTAAAGTTGTTCATGGGGCTGCTTGGTGGCTCAGTGAGTTAAGCATTTGACTCTTGGTTTCAGCTCAGGTCATGATCTTGTGGTCACAAGGTGGAGCCCCACATCAGGCTCTATGCTCAGTGTAGTCTGTTTCAGATTCTCTCTCTCCTTTCTTCTCCCCCAAACCCCGCTTGCATACCCTCTGTCTCTAATATATGAATAAAAAATCTCTAAAAAATATAAAGTTGTTCATTATATTTCATTACTATCATGCTAATGTCTATAGATTCAATAGTGATTTCCCTATTTGATCCCTAATATTGGCAATTTATATGTCATCATTTTTTTCTGAATCTATGTAGAGATTTATCCAGTTTATTAATGGCTTCCAAAGAAACAAGTTTTGCTTTCATTTTCCCTGTTTTTGTTCATTTTCTATTGATTTCTATTGATTCCTATTATTTTCATTACTTCATTACTTATTTTCTTCAGCTTCTTCAGCTTCCACTGGATTTCATTTGCTTTGATTTCTTTAGCATCTTAAGGCAAAAATGACAAAACTGGCATTGAACCTTTCTTTTCTAAAATAAGCATTGAAAAGAAGTATAAATGTCCATCTAGCCACCACCTTACTCAATCTCAGAACTTTGATATGTCATGTTTCCATTACCATTTCAAACTATTTTCTCATTTTCCTTAAAATTTCCTCTCTGAGCTAAGGGTTACTTTTGAAGTACATGGTCTAATTTACAAATATTTGGGAGTTTTTCTGATATCTTTATTTTTAATTTAATTCTCTTATGGCCAGGCAATATACTTGTCATGATTTCACTATTTTTAAATTTGTTTCATAGTCCAAAAAACTCAAGTGCTCTTTGTTATACTGATTTTCTACATATTCTTTAAATTATTGGAGATAGAATGTTGAATTTTCCATTTAACGTTGTGAATATATTGGGCTCCCTGCTTGGCAGGGAATCTGCCTCTTCCCCTCCCTCTCCCTCTGTGTGCTCACTCTCTCTCTCTCTCAAATAAATAAACACATCTAACGGAATATGTCCGTTTCTTTTTTCAATTTTAATAGTTTCTGTTTCATGTATTTTAAAGCCTTGTTATTGAGTACATATTAAAGCTTAAGTACATTTGACCTTCTTTTGTTTTTGACTTGTCTATCATCCCTCCCTCTCTATCTCTGTTTCTCTATATACTTAAAGTGTTTGTATTTGGTCTTGCTTTTCATCCAATTTGACCATTTCTGCCTTTGAAATGTAGAGTTTAGATTATTTCCATTTAATGTAATTACAAATAAGGTTAGGCTTAAGTCTACCATTTCCTATTTTTTTCTGTTTTTCTTTTAATCTTCTTTTCCTATTTTCCTATTTTTTCTGGTTTGAATGTTTGTAGTATTCCATTTTATCCTCTATTGGCCTATTAGCCAATTTCATTTCATTTTTTTCTTACTCATTTCATTTTTTTTTAGTGCTTGCTTTAGTGTTTCCAATATGCCTCTTTAACTTCTTACAGTCTCCTTAAAATAATACTACAGTAGTTCACACATAATGTAAAACTCTTTTTTTTAATAGATTTTATTTGTTTATTTGACAGAGAGATCACAAGTAGGCAGAGAGGCAGGCAGAGAGAGAGGGGGAAGCAGGCTCCCCCTGAGCAGAAATCCCGATGCAGGGCTTGATCCCAGGACCCTGAGATCATGCCCTGAGTCGAAGCCAGAGGCTTAACCCTCTGAGCCACCCAGGCACCCTAATGTAAAACTCTTAAAACTATATATTTCCATTTTTCCTCTTCAGTCTCTTTGTTATTTTTGCCATACATTTTAGTTTTACATGCTAAAACCCCCAAAATATGTAGCTATAATTGTGGATTTAACTCATGATTTCTCTTTTAAAAATACTGAAATAATATTATTAAAAATATTTTAAATATAAAATAAAAAGTTTCTTATTTATTCTTATATTTACCACTAATGGTATTTTTCTTTTCTTTTTGTAGATCTGAGTTTCCATCCTTTTTTAAAGATTTTATTTGCTTGTTTGAGAGAGAGAGAGAGAGAGAGAGAGAGAGCGCGCGCACACAACTGGGAGTAGAGTGGAGGAAGGGCAGAGGGGGAGGGAGAAGCAGCCTCTCCACTGAGCAGGAAGCCTGATGCCCGATGCGGGGCTCCATCCCAGTACCCCAGGATCATGACCTGAGCCAAAGGCAGACACCAACCAAGTGAGCCATGCAGGCACCCCTCTGAGTTTCCTTTTAAAATCATTTTCCTTCGGCCCGAAAGTCTTTCTTTGACATTTTCTATAGTACATATCTCTGGTGGTAAATTCTTGTCCTTTGATGAAAATGCCTGTCCTTATTTTGCCTTCATTTATGAGTAACATGTTCACTGTACACAGAAATGTTGAGAGCACTTCTTTCCCCCATTGCTTTAAAGATACCATTCCACTGTATTGGTTGTCAGTAGCAACTCTTACCTTTGACTCCTCAATGCAATGAAATCTTTTTCCCTCTTGGTGCTTTTATATGTTTTTCTTCATTTTGAGTGTTTGACATCTTGATTATGGCATATCTTCATGTAGTTTTGTTTCTCCTACAGTGGAGATTCTGGACTTCTTACATCTACAGTTTCTCAGTGTTCACAAAATTCAGAAAGATTTCAGCCATTACCTCCCCCAACCCTCACTCCTGTTTTCAGGCTGCAATTACATGTAGCTTAGAATACTAGGTAATGTCCTATAGGTCATAGGGTCTTTTTATCTCCCCCTTTCATTTTTTCTATCTGGTCAGTCGGGACAGCTTTTATTTCCCTGTCTTCAAGTTCACTGATCTTCACTCCCACACGCTTTACTTCTAATCTGCTGTTAAACTCAATATTATATATTTTTCACTACTGATATATTTTTCAGTTCTAGCAGTTACATTCAGTTCTTTTCTATAGTTTCCCTTTCAACATTATGTTCAGGTTTTCCTTGAAATTCTTGAACATATTTGTAATATCTGTTTTAAAATTCTTACCTGCTAATTCATCAACTTTGTTATTTCTGGGTCTGTTTCTATTGATTAATTTTTCTTCTGATAATGGATCACATTTTCCTGCTTCTTTATATATTGAGTAATTTTTTATTGGATACTAGATTTTATTAATTTTATATTTGAATTCCTGGATTCTGCTGTCTTCCATTGATGAATGCTGAGTTTTGTTCCGGCATACAATTAATTTACTTATGGACCAGTGTGGACCTTTCAAGCCTTGTTTTTGGACTTTTTATGGGTGTGCCTAGGGTAGCTCTTATTCTAGGGCTAATCTAGCCTTTCCTCTAATGCATAAGCTTTCAAGTGGTTTACTAAATGCCTCAGGTGTTTGACAAAGTTTCTCCATTTTGATTGGTCAGAACTCAAGTATCTCTTAACCCTGCACAAACTCTGGTAGTTGTTCAGATTACAACTTCTCAGTAATTCTCTCCCTGATCCTTTACCCAACTACCTGAAATCTTGCTCCATATATAACCAGCTTGGTTTTCGGTCAAATACCTCTTTGCAGATTTCTGAAGATTTCTTTCTGCTTATCATCTCTTTGCAAGTCTCAGCCACATCTGCTTTTCCAGTCTTTTCAGTTCTTCAAGAGTGCAGTGACCTCCATGGGAATGCCCTCCTAGAGCCTGTGGTCTGGAAACTGCCAGAATAAAGCTGAGGTGATTGTAGAACTCCCCTTATTTATCTCCCTTATCAATGTCCGAGTCCCGAGCTTTTTTTCAATGTTTGAAAAGTGTTTCGTATATAAAAATATATTTTATTCAGTTCTCTAGTTATTTGTGGTGTAAAAACATGAAGACAGAAGTTAATATCAAGGCCAGAAGCAGAAGTCCAGGATTATTTTAACGTACACTGAAATTTGAGAACCTCTGACAGTGTTTTCTGAACTTTCTTTTGATAAGAAGCACTTTAGTACTTGTTATAAAAAGCAGTTTCCAAAAGCTCATTCTCAGAGTTTTTGCTTTGAGATGAAGGTGATGCTTCTCATCAGAGTATTGGAGGAAATATTAAAAAATAAAAGTAACCAACTATCCTTTTTTTCTCAGGCGGCAGATTAAAATGTTACCTACTCAAATAGGATTTCTTTGACTTGTCTCTTCATAAAAAGTCTTCTCTTTAATTATTAACACCTCATTAATATTCTTCATAGCACTAACAAAAATGTATAATCATTTAATTAGTTTATTTAGCCTATGTTGTCTTTCTCCAACATTAGTCTATAAGCACTCATGATGACAGCGTTTTTCTGGTTCTCTATTGGATGCCCCAAACCTACCAAAAGAGAAAGGGATACTAATAGGTATAGATCATTCTAACTTGGGCCTGGCCCAAAGTAACAGTATACCTATGGAATTAACAAATGACTGTATGAGAAAACTTAAGTTCTGTACACTAACGCACACATACCTACACACATACCAAATGACAGAAGGGCATCTTTTCACATGGTCTGGAAAGTACCTCTTCAAAGTGTGGATGTCTGATTAATTTCAACAAAATAATGTACCAAATTCTGCATTCCAATAAAATACTGATACAATATGAATTAGAATGGCACTATCACCTAATAGATGTTTCCTAGTGGGTAGTGTCTAACATCAGTTTTCACATTACTTTTCTAATGTGTACGCTAGAAGCAGGATTTTTCAAGGTATCGTTGACACATAATATAATTGGCTCATTTAAATATGCAGTTTGATGTTGTTTGGTAATTTGTATATGATCACGTAACCACTAAATCAAGATATAAAACAATTCCCTCATCCTAAAAGGTTTTAAAATTCTTGGAAAAATGCCATAAAACACTGGTATGTTAGAAATAAGAAATCTACAATTAAAAAAAATCAAAAGAAAAGAACTTAGCAGAAATATTTTAGTGGTTGGTAAAAATATACTGATTTGCCAATCCTACTCAAAGAGCAGATGCTTTCGGAATCACTGGAGTACCATTAGGGAAGAAAGTGTGGTATTTATTACTTATATATTACAAGTGTGGTATATATATAATACAAGTGTGGTATTTATTACTTATATATTTCCTGTGTTAAAAGAGGATGAAGAAGTTTAGACTTTTAGACTGCTTTTTCCACCTTTAAATAAAAAAATAAAATGGAACGACTCTAGGTCATTTGCAGTCTGTTCTGTTGCAAGTACACCAAATAAAAGCCTTTTATAGGAGAGCGGGAAGGGTTGTTCCAGCCCTAAGAAGAGGAAAGGAATCATCCCATCAGCTGGCTACTCCACTGCAATTGAGCACAGCTAAAGGAAGGAAGGAACAATGCTGTGCCATTAGGGCAACTCAGCCAAGCTTCCCACTCCTGCCCTGCTTTCCCCTGACCCCTCCCACACCCACAAACCCGCAGCGGCTTTGTCACCGGGCCTGTGTACATGTTCTCTCCAGCACGGTAACATTAAAGGGTTAACTGGGCAAATAAAAACCACGTGTTCGTGGTGACTCATGTTCTTTCCATCAGCCTATGCTTCCTTTCCTCATGACAGGTTTAATCTTACCGACGAGAGGGAAGGGTAAAAATAATGCATGAGAATCAGAGTAGTATTTATTGTCTATGAACACTGTGTTTACCTGAAATGTGCCTTTATGACTAGTTACTGAATTTCTGTGCTTCCAAATACTACCTGTAATTTCTAGTCTTTGATCTCTTGAAAGGGATATAATTTTAAAGAGAAAAACCGCTATAATTGGAAAACAATGGGAGAAAGCGATGTCACTGTTAAGAATGAACAAATCCGGACCGATTCAGATAACTCACAGAATGCAATCTGTAGCACCACCGGAAAAGGAGCAATTATAGCCAAAATGGGATTATGAAGGGAGGGGGCTCTTCACAGAAAGGTGTCCGAACTCTGAATTTTGACTCCATTATGGCAGAGGGCACACTAAGCAAAAAGCCCCTAGGACAGAAGGCTGGATTCCTTACCTCCTTAATATGTGGCTGTTTTTCCAACCAGGAAGTGGGTAATTATTGTTAAATCTCAGTTCCCTTTATGTCCATCAGTAGCAAATGCTTAATACCAGACTAATTTAACTCAATTTTGACTCTTCGTTTTTAGTCTCCTGGGTCAGTGATAAACATATGCAGAAAACTGACCACTTCCCACCTGCCACCTCCCTGGCTCCCTCTGTCTCCACTACTGATGCTCAGAATAGACACTAGCACATGAAGCACAAAGCCAAAAGAGGTATCTACATTTTACTAAGCAGGTCAGTTAAGAAATATGGTAATAATAAGTAGACATGAATATATGTATGGTATCTTAAAATGGGATATAAGTAAAAAAAAAAAAATTAGGTTCTCCCTTTATGCCTACATGATTAGAAAAGCCGAAAATACTAAGTGACAAAAAAAGCCCCATAGACATTCTATCGGTTCCCACAGCAGAAAACTTTCCACCCCATCTGTTATTGGACAGTTCCATTACAAATATGCAACTAGAATTTCAGAGGGCTAGCAACTAGCGCTCTTTTCCTAAATGTGGGCAACAATTAGCCCATCGGAAAGTGAACGTACAGAACTGAGAAGGAAATAATTCCCAAAAAGGGCTCTGTGTATTATTAATGCTCAAAAATTTAAAACAAAATGAAAGGAAAGTACAAAGGGAAAATACAGGATAGAGAAAAACTGTATCAAACTGAAAGAAATAATTCAAGAATCACAACTAAATAATGGAGAAAAGAGGCCCATAAGATTGAAGTAAATCTTATTTTTCTTATTTGGATCGAAGCGTAAATAAAATGATTTTTCATGGTGAAATGTCACCGAGCAGGAATTTGTCCAAGCTGGGATGGCCTCCCCACATGTCAGGCTGACAATGAGGGGTGTCACCAATTACTCACCCCCCCCACCCCCCAGCAGAGGACACCACCTTCTCAAAGCAGATTCATGCCAGAAGCCCATCGCTGTTAACATGACTCTGGGGGAATATCACAGCCTCTCTCTGGCCACTCTTTGGTTATCCTCATGCAAAATAATTTATTTGGGCTTTGTTACAATAAGAGGTATAATTAGCAGTCATTTTGTAGAATAAGGTATTGATGCCACAAGCCAATTTTCTGAAAGCGTGGTACTGCAGCACCTGTACCATTCATGTTTATAAATCAAGTAATTGTACATCAAGCCACTTCAGTGTGTATGTAATTAGTCTAATTTACATATGTAAATCAATTATCTTATACACAGTTTGCCAACTTCTTGCTTTCCTTTATTTTTCCCCCATGTTGCAAGTTCAGATAGATCAAATTTCCAAAATACCATTTTAATAAACTATCAGTTGTTTTTTTTTTTCCCCTCAAGCCATTTAGGGATATTTCCAATTCCTCCATCTGATAATAAAACACAAGGACAAAGTTCAAAGAAGCTGTTAAGTCTCTGCTGATTCATTATATCAGGAAGCTGCTTTACTTGTACTGGATGTTCCAAACCCTTTTAATCAATCTTTTCTGCTCTCACAAAAGAACATTTCACTATGTTCAGGTGTCTCCAACTCTCACCTAATTTCAAGTGACAATACTGAGAAATGACAATATAATTAGAATACAGATTTGATAGGCATAAAAGACAATGACTGATCTCATTCAATTTTTTTAAACTCTGGGCAAAGATCTATACCTTGCACCCTGCCCATTTAGGCCTACCTGACTCTCCATTCAAAAGCTAGCCTACCAATGATTTCACATGGAAAAAAAATTGAAGATGCATTACTAACAATGTTTCAAAGAATATAAAGATACAGAATTTTATTCAAGACCACATTAAGAATCAGCACAGCATTAGATCTCAAATATAAACAAAAACATGAAGTAAACTTCGAAAATTCTCCATTTATTTTAGGCAAAATGTTTTAAGTTCATAATGTACATTCTATTACTTAAGTAAAGTTTAGATGACTAAAAGTTTTGCTTTGTTTTAATGTGTGATTTAACTACAAATATAAAGTGATCTTAAACTTTATGGAGAAAAACAAAGTAATTCTCAAATGATAATATACTGCCTATTTTTAAAGAACAACTGGTTATTTAAAAAATTTTTAAACTTCCATAAAATAATGTAATACACAGTTTAAGATTCTGAAAGGGTACTTGAAAACCCTTTCAGAATTGGAATTCTGAAAGGAATTAAAAGAATTAAAAGTGGTTGATTAAACATATAAATGTATTTCCTCTCACTCATTTATCTCCATTAAAATGCTAGTAAGGGAATCAAAAAGTATAAACCACAAGAAAAAAGAGAACAGAAAAAGAGAGAGCAGTAGATAAAAGATTTCAACAAAACTTTTCAATACGGAAAGACCAAGTGATGATGACTGATTTGGTAATGAGGGAAGCCACAAAATAAAGCACTAGGTGAGAACTATTTTGTGGTTACCTGTGCATATCAACCCAGGAGCTGGGAAGGGAAGGGCAGAAAATAAGGGATCCTTTGGAAGTCTCTAATCAAAAGACTTGACACTCTTCTATCTCACATACAAAGTATCAACATCCAGGAGCCTGTCCCAGCTCTCCTCACATACTTACACATTCAGGCAAGAGATTGGAGGTTTTATTCCCTAGAGAAACTGAAAAGACTCGAGATTTGGTGGCATCAGTACAATGGATAATGAGAAGAAGGTGTATGAAACAGGGAAGTGAGCTTGGAAAGGGGAGGCCAAAGGATTCAGGGAACAGTGGGTTCCATGTAAGTGACCAGCAGAGACACCAGAGAGCTCGGTCTGTTATGTGGCAGAACTCCACTGTGGAGCAGGACGACATAGGGTTCCAGAGCATGATGCTAAAATTCAGAACGCAGATTATAAAATGAAGGAGTAGAGAACCTCAGCCATGTATTTCCAGATACACTTCACAAGCACAGACCTGCTCAGGAAAAGGCACCACTAACCGAATCGGCATTCCTACTGCTCTGTATTACATGACTTTTGGTTCTCCTTGTTTTTTGCTAACCAGGTGAATGCACTTATTTTGCAAAGGGTAAAAACGATTAAGTCTATCTGAAATTATATTAAGTGAAAAAATAGGATAAGTTCATAAATAATCTGCCAATCATTTTAAACATACCAAAAAGAAAAAAAGATGAAGGAAGTATGTTAAATGTTGAGAGTGGTTATTCTTATAGTTTCAAGTATTTTCTACAATGATCAGCTATTTAAAATCATTTAAAGAATCATTTTAAAAGCATAATAGAAAAAAATAAAGTATGAAAACTGTACAATTTATAAGTGTGTCACTGCAGAAAAAACCAACAGAACATTCTGAAAGAAATACAATAATCAAAAGCTAATAAAATCATAATGAACATAATAAATATATATTATTACAGTGAACCAATGAAGGTTTAGCTAGTCCTGAGTTTGATAAAAGCAACTATTTAAAACACTTGTGAATTTTACCAGAATTAATGATTACCTCACTTTAATAATATTCAATGGAAATTAGAAAAACTACATTCTTTTAGGACAGTTACCTTAACAGGGCACTTTCCTGTATATATTCCTGCATCAGAGAGAACTTTCCAAACCCACTCCCAGGAGACTCTACAGCTTCTCTTTGGGGACTTACTTGGTATTCAACACCATTTCTGATAATGGTTTTTTCCCCCATAAATGTAAATACCTGGTTCTATAGTTTATGACATTAGTAGTCAATGAGGACAGAAAAAAAAAATCAAAGCTTTCCATTTTTGTCTAATGAAGCCTCACTTACATTAATTTTCTCTCGTACCCTAGCACCTGGCACAGAGCCTCTGTCATGTGTTAGCTGAACAAAATACGGATGAATAAATCAATATTGTAATAAGTCCCTTTCCAGCTTGTTCTGCAAGGCAAAGAACCCCTGTTTCTTGAGTCTTTTATTGTGGAGATGTTTCCTCTTAGTCGTTAATAGTCTTTGTGGCTTTTCTTTAATTTCCTAATGTGTCCTAAAAGGACAAGGCCAGAACGGGGCACAACATTCTGCTAAGCCTGTGACCAGTTAGGAACAAATTAAAGGGTTTCCTTTAATTAAATTAAAGGAAGGGTGTCGATGTTACATAAACATTCAGTCATCCCAAGGCTACACTGTAAATTTCCACACAGAGAATAATGTTGAAACACTCACCTCAAGAACCAACCACAACTTGTCTCCATTTATTTTATCCTTCTTAAAGTACATCCCATAGAATCTAACCACATTGGGGTGGTCGGAAAGCGTCTTTAAGATGTTATACTCTGCTTCAATCTCTTCGTCAATGTCCTAGTTTCAAAAAGTCAAAGGAAGAAAACCATGAGAAAAACATGAATTACATCAAAGAGACACATTAGAGACCACCCAATAGAAAATTTAATTTTGTCAAAGCAAGGTTATAATAATGGCTTTTATTGTGCTCAATAGTACGTATTGAAATTTCTCATGCCATTATGTAAGGGGAGAGATTGTGATTTTCCTGCTAATCAAATACATTCTAATTATGTTAACTTCACTGAGTTAAAAAGGGACAAATAAAAGATCATTTTTGTATGCAATTAGGAAGAAACATACATGAAGAAGGATTCCAAAGGATATTCCTTTCTTTGTAGTGTTAACTTTGTTTCTGTGGCAAAGCCACTGATTTGAAATAAAAACTTTTAGGTGGTTCATTTTGTGCCTTTGAAATAGACAATATTTAGAAGTTTTCAAAAAGTAGTCATACAAGCAATAAATGCCTATCTTTCTGAAAAAGTAAAATAAAGTTACACATAAGATGCCATCTAGCCTTCAGTTCGCTAAAGGTTCATTCGCCAGAAACAGAACAGGTTGTTACCCTTGCCAACAAAGATGCAAGATAAGCACTTAGTCATGTTTGTAGAAAACCACAACCCATGAAACGACTCAGAGTAGTAATAAGAGAAAGGCTCTGAATACTGTTTTTACAGCAACATTTTGTGTCCAAGTTGTTTTATGACAAAATCATGTAATCACAGAGCTGGAAAGAATTTTAGACCAGAGCTCTAATTTGAGAAAAAGAAGCTAAAGCTCAGAGAGGTTGGTCCCAGAGTTGGTTAGTTTAAGATGCAGGACTAGCCAGCAAGTCCCCTGCCTCCTTCCTTCCAATCCCATTCATTGTATCCCATATCAAAAGTTCTAATAGTAAGACTCTTTTAATAAAAAAAAAAAAGTCACTCTGTAAAATGCTTGGGATGCATTTAAATTTATTTCATGAACGTTATAATCTCTTGGTTATAAATCTTTTTTATTTGGCTTGTGACATTATGAAGGAAGAGGAAATAGTTCTGAGAAAAACATACATGTACTATGACAAGAATAAAAGCAGCAAAAGAGCCAATTTCATACCAGAGTTATGAAACCAATATATTTCATTAAAGCAATAGAACAAAACGTGATTTTAAAGCTTCATAGGATACGAAACAGGAGTAAATTATAAAAGAATAATGTCCACATGTATTCATAATCCATTTTTCCTTCTCCGTTAAGAAGTAGAGGAATGGGAGAGATACGCTGGTTATGGGGCCAGACACGGGATCCAGCTGGAGCCCTTTCTCTTGCCACCATGAACTCCAACCTATACTTGCAAAGACCAGAAGAGATAGGTATAGTCACTCTGGTACAGCTTCATTTGTGTCTCTCGTCCTTCAGTTTAAATGGTAAGGACTGCCTGGGTGGCTCAATTGGTTAAGCATCTGCTTTTGGCTCAGGTCATAATCTTGGGGTCCTGCGATAGAACCCCATGTCAGGCTCCCTGCTCAGTGGGGTGTTTCCTTCCCCTTTTGCCCCTCCCCCCATCCTTAATCCCCACTCATGCTCGAGTGCCCTCTCTCTCTCTTTCAAATAAACAATATCTTTTAAAAAATGGTGAGAACTTTCCAATAGAATATGAAAACATTCGGCATCAGTTAAGCCTGGACATAGCTGTCTCTCTCTCTTTTTTCCCCCAGTGTATGTAATTTATTGCTTGAAAATAAACCCCCATTCTCCCTCTCCTCTGCTCCAAATAATATGAAACACTGTAGTTATAATGGGTTTAGTAGGACTAAACAATCAAAAAAGAAAAGTGCAACCCTGGAGACCTTTTGCAGAGTCCTACAGTTTGTTAGTGTAAGAGCTGCGACAAGGACCAGGAGCCTCATGTCCTTCCCAAACACATCATGTCATCGCTGTCATGTCCCACCCCATCATGTGTGCAAGGGTCAGGTAACTGGAGAAACCGCTCTCAACAGAAGTTCGGGGATTATGGCATTACTGACTTCCTTCTGGCTCACCCAAGTGCTGCAGGAGAGCTACGTACTTCCCAGGAGCTGAAAATGTTCCAAAACAGCCAGTTCTCATTCCCAGGGAAAAAAAAAAGGGGGGGGGGGCAGGAGGGGAACTCATCAACTTCTTTACACTCTTTAAGCCCCACCCACCCCCCGGCAAAAAAAGCCTAGAAGATTCCCTTATCACAACTGCTATTCCCCAAAAAAGCAAAAGAGTACCCCTACTGGGGCATCACTTACAGAAGCCAAAAGACTACACATGAAATTTCAGTTCTTCACAAGGAAACTTACCCTGATTATAAGGGAATACCATTTCTGCTTTGGAAACATTTCAGCAAACCTGAAAATTAATTTCCTCTCTCTGAAAGAAATAGAATTTAACCTAAAATATTTCTGGGTTAGCTTAAGAGATATTCTGCCTGAAGCCTAAATTAAGGCAGGAAGAAAAAGAGATCTGTCCAAGATGACATCTGAGAAGGACTTCCAGACCCTTGAGTCTGTTCTTACAACCTTTTTGAAATCTAAAATAACATTAAATCAACGGCTGAGCTATTAAGAGCTGTATTTATTCATTTACTTATTTGTATTACATGTTTGTTCAATTAAATATTTACTGGTCCCTACTGTATGTGTTAAGTGTATAAACAAGAAAAACCTAACAAACAGACTTTTTTTTTTTACATTTTCTTCAACAGCAATTGACATTGTGACAAATAAATAAAGCTCCTGTAGACTTTTCAACTCTTTAGTACAAATAAAAACAAAGTTAATTCGCAGGAAAAAAATGAAAAACAATGTGACATACATGAATCGGGTCCAGAATTTTCACTGCTGCTTTTTGGCCATTTTTCTTATTCAACACTTTAAAAACTTTCCCGTAAGTTCCTTTGCCAATTGTTTCGGTGATTTCCCATGTATCCGAAGGATCAGGAAAGTTTTCAAAGATGATTGTTTTTCCAGTTAATGGAAGCATCTCACAAGTCTAAATCCCTAGAGAGAAAAAGTACAGTTTTAGCTACAGTTGATTTCATTAAATCCCACACATAAACTCATGGGAAATTATCTAACATTTCACTGACATGATAGAAAATATACAGCAGTAACCAAATGTACTCAGAATTACAGAAAATTTTAATGTCAATTCTTTTTGCAAACAGATTAATATGAGTTTAATAATCCTTTGTAAACAGGGCTTTATTTCTACATTTAATACAGTCCCATATTAATTGCTCTTCATCCTTCTCATATTAAAATAAGAGGCACATATTTAAATCACTTTGATATACTGCTTTATATTCAGATATTAATACAATGAATAAAAAAATTAAAATTAACCTTAGAGATGATAAAATTCAATGTCATCAAGGCAAATCCCACACTTTGAAGTGATTGTGTCTTACACCACTCCTCTATGTAAAACCCAATAATGGGTCCCCTCATATTGCTTTTAGGAGATTTTTTTTAATATATATTTTATTTATTTGACAGAGAGAAAGAGAGAGAGAGAGAAAACACAAGCAGGGGGAGCAGCAGTCAGAGAAGGAGAGGCAGTCTCCCTGCCGAGCAGGGAAGCCAATGTGGGGCTCGATCCCAGGACTCTGGTATCATGACCTGAGCTGAAGGCAGACGTGTAACTGACTAAGCTACACAGATTCTCATACTGCTTTTAGGGTGAAATTTAACACAACCTACCAGGTCCTTTAAAGTATGGCCTTTGCTTAATGTCCTAGCTTTATGTCTCAACTCTTCTTCTCCCAGACACTACACACCAGTCACTTGGGATCATTTAAATTCATTTCTTTCTTGCTTAAGGATCTTAGCAGACATGAATCCCTCCCACTTCTGCCTGCGGTTTCTTTACTAAATTCCAACACCTTCTTATCTTTTAGATCTTGGCTTAGATGTCATTACCTCTGAATGTGACCACTCTCCATCCCATGTGGGTTGCATGCCCACCCCTGCACTCATGTAGCACTCTATCCGTGTTTATCGGATCTTATGATATGCCCAACACCTGACACAGTGCTGAAATAATTGGAATACAGCCAATGAGGTCAGGTGACTTTTAAAAGCAGATGTTATGTATGACCTGAAATAAGATCCCAGGTTTCTTGACTTCTCAGTAATGTTTTTAACCTTCTATGTTCTCCCTATATTATATTCAACCATTTGTATAAAATTACCAAAACGAAGAACAAAAAAAAGTAACAGAAAGAGCTCCCACAACTTCTGGTGGTCCTTACATTTTTTCAATTATCTGTGCAAACCCTCACTATCTTTTGTGTTAAAAAGTTGTGTGCAGTTGTGCTTGTATGTGTACGCATACATGCAGAAACTATCTTTTAATAAATAGGTATCATTTCTACATAATAATGTCAGCCCATGAAATTCATTGGTCTAACCACAATTTTGTAACTCAGCTACACCACTGATCCACTGAGTCCTCTCTTTATAGCCATCAACGCTGTTCATTTTTCATTCCTTCTTCATTTGCTTCTTCCCAGCATAAATTCTACAGCTTGAATTATTATGACTACCTTGCAAATATCCTCAACTCTCTTGTTCCTCTTTCTCCGCCATCAGTCTCCCAGAATAGAAAAAGCCAAGTCTGATTAAACCCTACATGTCCTCACACCTGTGACGGTAGCTAGACAAAAACTACACAACCATATTGACTGGTTTCACTTCAAATTCAGAATAACAAACCTACAAGTAGACCCTGGACACTGCCTAGAAGTCCTACTGTTTCCCTGGTTTGTCTATTCCTTTCTCATTATTTCACAGTGATCTCTGTTCTCACATTTTTCTGTCCTCAAATTGCTGTTCTTTATTCTCTATCCCCTTCCACAAAATTTCCCAATTGATGCCTTTACTTAATAAGTAATTGAAAAGACAAAAGCAACAATAAACGCCTTAAAACTACAAACTTCTCATCCTGAAGACTACAAACCAATGTGCATCAAACATGAATTCATTCTCATTGATTCTATCATCCATTTTTGCTCTTTGGCCTCAACTAGTCTGTTTCTTTAGCTCCTTCTCAGCCTTCAGATCCTGCCTAAAACATCACTTTCTTAGAAGGGCCTTTCTTGACCAACCTACATAAAGTTACAAAGAGTATAGGCTTTATTTTTACTACTGTAACTGCCATTCCCAGAATAATGCCTAGCAAAAAAAATAAGGATTAGGGAGAGCTGAAAAGAATTTTGAAATTCTAAACAGAAAAAAGCTCATGTTCTGATTCATTCTACTTAAGGGCACATCATCTCATAAATGGCTATGAATGGCTCTAAAAATTACATCACTACATAAAAACACCCTCATGAATAGTTCTTAGAACACTTAATCTTTCTGAAATTTGTGCATTTGATCCAAAATGCAATGGAATAAGTAGGAGGTAATCAGTAATAATCATCCCCTTTAGTGATTTCACAATCAGTGACATGATAACTACTTCTTACATCTATGTACTTGAGTCATGCAAATAAGCATTTATGCCATCCATATAATGTAAAAGTTAGACCAAAAGACCAAATTAAATCTTGTTAAATGCCTGAAATAAGCATTTTTACCCACAAGAGACATTCATTATATGGAATACTGCTTTTCAAGTGGTAGCATTATTGAAATGATTTTAATTTCTGCAACATTAATTGTTAGGAATTGACTTTTGGTATTTAAATATACAGGCATAAGAATGACTGTTATAACACCTAATGTATGCAGAGTATGTTAGAATCTTGGGGATATAAAGATAGTCAACTCATGGATAGATATATGTAAGTAATATTATGAAAAGTGACAGATAATGGAAACAAGCTTAAAGTGCTATAAAAGCCCAGGTGAAGAAACAATTAATTCTGGAGTGATCATAAAAAGATACAGAAAATAAGCAGTATTGGAGCTGGACATTAAACATGAACGGAAGTTTGTCCAAAACATAATTTCCTCTTTAACAATTCTCAGTAAGATAAATATTTAAAGCAGTGCATTGTTATAAAAAATTATAAAACAATAATCATAGAATAACTAAAGCCCGGGTGTTTGGGAAACAGAATACACTTAGTCAAATGTCATTTAAAAGAAACAAAACTCCCAAAAAGTAGATGAAATGAAGTCTAAAATGACATCCTTAAAATTAAACATTAAAGAATGCAAAATCTTAGAATAAAAACAAGTCTTCTGAATCTTAAGCTGTACTTTTTCCAGTACTGATAGATTATTATTTAAGAATATCAGTAAACAACTATTTTTTTAATTTGATTTAACATTTATTTTTTTAAATTTTTTATAAACATATAATGTATTTTTATCCCCAGGGGTACATGGCTGTGAATCACCAGTAAACAACTAATTATTTAATGATTACAGTAGGTTGTATTCTACATGGCAATGATTGTTCATATTTTTTCTAGTCCTTTACCACTCACAGAATAAAAAATAATTCTCTAGCTCATAAAAATGAATAACTTCTTAATTATATGATCATATATGCTAAATATCTTTTTGGCATATATACAGTAAGTATTTATTTTGTACATATGTATGTACATATGTATTATAGTATATATTATGTATATATTTTGACATATGTATTTACCATAATTCAAAAAGGTACTTCAATTTTAAAAGCTACATTTAAAAAATGAAAAACCATCTTTTTCAATGAATATATTGAGCTGCTGAGGGTTTTTTTTCATGATTAAAAAAAGACCATATTACAATGAAAAAAGTATCTTAATTCAGGATCTTATCATTCATCTTAACACTTATTTTGACTGCTTTTGTAAACTTTCCTTTCATTCTTCTTTACTAAAATAACCAAACTGACTTCATGCTCATTCTAAAACACAGCAGGGTTGATCTCCTTTCAGGCTGTGTTTTCCCTCTGCCTGGAATGCTCTTTCTCCAGATATCCATATTGCCTACTTCCTCACTTCCTTTAATTCTTGCATTAGCCATCACCTCCTCAGTAAGTCTTATCCTAACCATCCTGTTTAAAATGCCACCTTACCCTCCTCCACCCTACTCTATCTCCAAACTCCTGGTCCCCCTTTCCTCACTATATTTTCATAACATTTTTAACTCCTTTGTGCTACATCACTTCCTGTTTATTATGTTTTAATTACTGGTTTTCTATACTACTAGAATGTAAGCCCATGAGCATTGAAATTTTATCCAGGTTGTTCACTGATATATCCCAAAGACTCTAAACCCATGACTGGCACAGAAGAAGTACTCAATAAGTACTTGTTGAATACTGGATAGAAATGAATAGGACACAGTAACCAGAAAAATTTCAGGTGATTTTACCAATGAATTCAATAAAATGATTAAGAAAGAAAGAATGTCATCTGATACAAGCTTTTTTCAGAGACCAGAGATAGAACACTTGAAAGTATCTACAAAGAGATAGAAGTTATTAAAAAAAGAAAAAGAACCAAACAGAAATTCTAGATATGAAAATTAAAATAATTGAATTGAAAAATTCCATAGAGGGGTTTAATAACAGCCTTGCACAGGCAGAAGAAAACCAGCAAACCTAAAGCCAAGTCATTTGAAATTATCAAGTCTGAGGAACAAAAAGAAAAAAGAAATGTAGAAAAATGAACAGAGCCTAAGGGACTTATGAGATCCCATCAAGAGGACCAATAAAAGCATTATGAGTAAGAGAAGAAGAAGAAGAAAAAAAAAGAGAATGAGGCAGAGAGATTATCTGAAGAAATTATGGCTGAAAACATCATAAATTTAAGGAAAAGACAGGGATATACAAATCCAAGTAGATGGATCTACAAACCCAAGAGGCCCAAAAAACTGCAAGATAAATCCCAAGAAACCCACACTAAGACACATTATAATGAAGCTGTCAAAAGACAAAAACAAAGACAAAGAAGGAATCTTGAAGGCAGCAAAAGAAAAGCAACTCACCATTTACAAGATTGCCCAGCAGAAACCTTGTTAAGTCAGAAGGTAGTGGGACAACATAGTTAATGTGCTGAAAGAAAAACTTGTCAACTGAGAATTTTATATGCAGCAAAAGTGTCCTTCAATTACCAGAGAGAAATTAACACTTCCCCAAATAAACAACAGCTGAGGGAGTTCATTACCACTAGATCTGTCCTTCAAGAATTGCTAAAGAGGGGCACCTGGGTGGCTTAGTGGGTTAAGCCGCTGCCTTCGGCTCAGGTCATGATCTCAGGGTCCTGGGATTGAGCCCTGCATCGGGCTCTCTGCTCGGCGGGGAGCCTGCTTCTCCCTCTCTCCCTGCCTGCCTCTCTGCCTACTTGTGATCTCTCTCTCTCTGTCAAATAAATAAATAAAATCTTAAAAAAAAAAAAAAGAATTGCTAAAGAGAGCTCTCTGGGTTGAAGTGAAGGATGCTAGACATTATATAATGGTAAAAGGATTAACTCACCAGGAAGATATAACAATTATAAATATATATGCACAAAACATCAAAGCTTCAAAATACATAAAACAAACATTGATGTAATTGAAGAAGAAATAAATGGCTCTACTATAATAGCAGGAAACTTCAATACCTTGCCTTCCATAACAGATAAAACAAAGAGACAGAGGCCAGTAAGGAAATACAGCACTTGAACAACACTATGGCCCAACTGGATCTAAAAGACACATACAGAATGTCCATCTAACAATAGCAGAATACACATTTTTCTCAAGTGTAGAAGGAGCATTCTGCAAGATAAACCACGTTTGGCCACAGAGCAAGTCTTAATAAAATTTAAAAGACTGAAAATATACAAAATACCTTTTTCAATCAGAACATGATGGAACTAGAAATCAACAGCCAAAGGAAAACTGGAAAATTGATAAATACATGGAAATTAAACAACACACTATTAAATAATTAATAAATCCTATAAGAAATCACAAGGAAAATTAGAAAATATCTTGAAGCAAATGAGACTACAACATAGCAAAACTTAAGGGATGCAGCAAAAGCAGTGTTAAGAGGCAAAATTATGCTAAATTTAACATAATATTTACGTTAAACATAAATTTATGTTAAAAAAAAGAAAAATCTCAAATTCTAATTTTATACCCTAAAACTAGAATTAGAGGAAGAGGAACAAATTAAACCCAAAAGTAAGAAAAGGAAAAATAAATACTAGAGCAATGATAAATAACAGAAAAGAGAAAAACAACAGAAAAAAATCAACAAAACCAAGAGTTTGTTCTTCAAAAGATAAACAAAATCAACAAACCTTTAGTTAGAAAGAAAAAAAAAAAAGGAGAAGAAATAAATATCAAAACCAGAAAGGGAAGAGGGGGCATTACTACTGATTTCATAAAAATAGAAAGGATTGAACTAGGAATAATTATATGCACACAATGGATAAATTAGATGAAATGGACAAATTCCTAAAAACACTCAAGCTACCAAGGCTGAATCATGAAAAAACTGAAAATCTGAATAGTCCTATAACTAGTGAGGTGACTGAATCAGTAATCAAAACTCAACAGCAAAAGAAGCTCAGGACCACATAGATTTACTGGTTAATTCTACCAAACATTGAGGATAAGTTAACACCTTAAACAAAATTTAACACCTTAAACTCTTAACAAGCAAGGACTAAGAATTATTAAACTTCAAAAAATTTTAAGAGGAGTGAGCACTGCCTAACTCGTTCCATGAGTCCAGCTTTACCCTGGGACCAAAGCCAGGCAAGGACACTGCAAGAGACCAATATCCCAATAAACACTGATACAAAAATCTTCAAATAAAATACCACCACTCTGAATTCAACAGCATATTCAAAGGGTCTCAATAGCATATTCAAAGGATCATACACGATGACCAAATAGGATTTATTCCTAGAATGCAGGAATGGCTCAATATATGAAAATCAATCAATGTAATACATGATATTAACAAAATAAGGGGTAAAAATGATCATTTAAATTGATGCAAAAATGTGTTTGATAAAATTTAATATTCATTTAAGATTTTTAAAAAAAAACCTCAAACTAAGAATAGAAGAAAATTCCCTGGACATAATAAAGGCCATGTATGAAAAACCCATAGCAAACATCACACTCATTGGTGAAAGACTAACAGCCTTTCCTCTTACAACAGGAACAGGAAAGGAAGTCTACTTTTGCCATTTCTATTCAACACAGTACCAGAAGTCCTAGCCAGAGCAAATAGTCAAGAAAAAGAAAAGACATCCATGGATAAAGAAGATGTGGTATATATATAAAATGTAATATTAGTCAGCCATCAAAAAAATGAAATTTTGCCATTTGCAACAATGTGGATGGAACTAGAGGGTATCAGAGAAAGACAATTATCATATGATTGCACTCATATGTGGAATTTAAGAAACAAAACAGACGAGCACAGAGGAAGGGAGGGAAAAATGATGCAAGACAAAATCAGAGAGGGAGACAAACCAAGAGACACTTAACTACAGGAAACAAACTGAGGGTTGCTGGAGGGGAAGGAAGTTGAGGGATGGGGTAACTGGGCGATGGGCATTAAGAAGGGCACGTGATATAATGAGCACTGGGTATTATATAAGTCTGATGAATCACTGAACTCTACCTCTGAAACTAATAATACACTATATGTTAATTAATTGGATGTAAGTAAAATAAAATTAAACTAAAAAAAGAGAATAAAGCCTCCCATAACAAAGGTTAAAAAAAATCCAAATTGGAAGGGAAGTTTAAAATTATCTCTATTTCTCTATTCACAGATGACTTGATCTTATATGTAGAAAATCCTAAGGAAGCCACAAAAAGACTTAGAACTAATCAATGAATTCAGAAAAGCTATGAGATATAAAATCAGTTTCATTTCTATATACTAACAATGAATCTCAGAAGGAAATCCAGAAAACACTTCTATTTACAATAGCACCAAAAAGAATAAAATACTTAGGAATAAAGTTAAGAAAGGAAGCAAGAGACTTGTACACTGTAAACTATAAACCACTGTTGAAAGAAATTAAACAAGACAAAAAGAAATGTAGAGACAACCTGTGTTCACATATTGGAAGACTTGATATTGTGAAGATGTCAATACTACCCCAACGTACAGATGCATTCCTTATCAAAATACCAAAAAGACATAGAAAAAAAGTCCATCTTAAAACTCATATGGAATCTCAAATAACCCAAACAATACTAAAAAGGAGGATAAAATTGGAGGTCTCACACTTCCTGATTTCAAAACTTACTTCAAAGTTACAGTAATTAAAACAGTGTGATCCTGGCAGAAAGACAAATACATAGACCAAAAGAATAAATTAGAGAACGCAGAAATAAAACCTCATATATACGGTCAAATGATTTTCAACAAGACTGCCAAGATCATTAAATAGGGAAAGAACAATCTTTTTGACAACTGGTGTTAAGAGAACTGGATAACCACATGTAAAAGAATAAGCTGAATTCTTCTGTTATGCCATATACAAAAAATTCATGCCCCCCCCTCACATCAGGTTCCAGGATCAGCAGGGAGTCTGATTGGGAATCTCTCTCTCTCCTCCTCTGCCCCTGCCCCCATGCATGCTTGCTCTCTCCCTCTTTCTCAAGTAAATAAAGCTTTAAACATTAAGAAAGATCCAAAAAATTAACCCCAAGTGTATCAAAGACTTAAACCTAAGAGGTAAAACTATAGTACTTAGAAGAAAACATAGGGGAAAAGCTTCATAGCAGTGGACTTGGCAATGATTTCTTGGATATGACACTCAAACACAGGCAACAGAAAAAACAGATAAACTGGATTTCATAAAAATTAAAAACTCTTATGCAGCAAAGGATGCTATCAACAGAGTGAAAAGACAACCTACAGACAGAAGAAAATATCTGCAAGTCATATATTGTATAAAGGGTTAACAAGAACGTAAAAAGAACTCCTAAAGGACAACAACAAAATAACCCAATTTAAAATATGGGCAAAGGACTTGAATAGATACTTGTCCAAAAAGATACACAAATGGCCAATAAGCAGATGAAATGACGTTCATCGCTATTAATCATTAGGAAAATGCAAATCAAAACTATAATGAAATACCGCTTCATACCCATTAGGATGGCTATTATAAAAAACACAGAAAACAAGTGTTGTTGAGGTTGGGAGAAATTGGAACTCTTGAACATTGCTGGTGGGAATGTAAACTAGAACATTTGCTGTGGAAAATGGGATAGTGGTTACTCAGAAAAACACAGAATTAACAACAATTCTACTTTGGTTATATATTTAAAAGAATAGAAAGACGGTTCTCAAAGACATATATGCATATTCATGCTCATAGCTGTATTACTCACAGTAGCTCAAAAGCAGGAGAAAGCCACATGTCCATCAATGGACGACATGCATTAATGTTGTATGGATATACAATGGAATACTACTCAGCCTTAGAAGGGCGAGGACATTCTGACACATGCTGCAACATGGATTAGCCTAGAAGACCTCATGCTTACCGAAAAAAGGCCTCCAAAGACCCTACCTCCCAATACCCTGGTGGTCAGGATTTCAAAACAGGAATTTTGGAAGGACACAAATATTCAGACCAGAACACCATCTGAAATTCCCTGTTGAACTATCTGGTATTAACTGTTTTTCATACTGACTCAGTCCAACACATCCAATCCATCTGAGGAGAGACTAGAGAGAATGGAGAAAAGGCCACCGGTAATGGCTGAGAGTTTTCCCAAATAGGTGCAAGGTGTGAACACTCAGTTAGGAAGCTCAAGTAGGGTAGATAAAAAGAAATCCACAGTTAGATACACACCACAGTAAAACCATGGAACACCAAAGACAAAGAAAAGCTCTTAAAACCAACCAACTAGAAATGATATATTACATGTAGAGGAAAACAATTAGAATGACTGCTGATATTTCCTTTTTTTTTTTTTAATTTATTTATTTGAGAGAGAGAGAGACAGCTGGGAGAGGGGCAAAGGGTAAGGGAGACAAGCAGACTCCCTGCTGAGAGGGGAGCCCCATGCAGGGCTCGATCCCAAGACCCTGAGATCACGACCTGAGCAGAAATCAAGAGTCAGACACTCAGTGGACAGAGCCTCCCAGGTGCCCCTTGACGGCTGATATTTCAATAGAAAGTGGAAGTATGATATATTCAGAATGTATATATACACATTCAAATGAAAGAAAATAATTGTTAATCTAAAAATAAACAAAAATATCCACAAAAGTATCTTGCAAGATAAAGACATTTTTCACCAAAAAAAATTTGTGCTTAAAAATAACGACCCCTGAGAAAGAGTACGTGCATAGGATATCTTTCAAGAACAATAATGATCCACAAGAAAGGTCTGAATTGCCAAAAACAGCAAAGAAACTGTTACGCATGTGTATAAATCTAAACTAGCACTGTCTGCAAGACACAGTAATACGTAATAATGAATGATAATAATAATGAATTGAATAATAATGAATAAAATGAATAATAATGAAAAGTGCAGTAATAGGATTTCAATGTTCCTAAATTCCTGATATGGTTAAAGAGGCAGTTAGAAATAATAACTTCAGACTTTTAAGATAGATATACATGTTAAATACCTACATTAAACATGAGAACCTCAATACCATTCTATAAAGAAAGTAGTAGGTGGCTTTACTCAAAGCCAAGCAATACTGTAATACCCCGATTCTTACTTTTAAAAAATATTCATCATATACATTTGCAGAGCATTATTGAAGGATCCCTCCCTTAACGCACTCACTTCCGCCAAGCTGTTTCAACTTCCCCACATAAAGTTTAAGTTAGATTCAAAAGAAACTCCTGCCTCTGACAGAAGAAACATACTGGAAGGTCAACAGATCAGCTACCTAAGGTGTCCCTCTCCACATGGCAGCCAGAATGATCTCAAAACAGAAAATCACATTATTTTCTTGCTCACAAGCCTTCAAAATCCATATTCCTACTGCCTTCCCCAGACCCTGAACATCTGACTCTTTCTGATACCCCTAAACTCACCCCAAGTTTTTCTTCATCACTCCCTGTGTCTTCTGCCTTCAGACAGGTCTTAGGACACCGTAAAGTCTTGTCTGCCACAGGAGGTCCTGTTGTCTTGGCCTAGCTGCTTCCCCAAACCCTCTGCATGGCTGGACTGACCTTCTCTCGTACATATGCCATGAAGATCCCATACAGTCACTACACCCACAAATGAACTACCCCTGCTTTTATCTTATTGTCCGATTATCCTCTTGGCATGATTGTGAAAGTAATAAAGCCTCCCTGGTTAAAAGAAGCCCACTAAAAAGTGTGTTTGCCATATAAAACAACTTCGCAGAACAGGCTGAATCACCACACAGATTTTGGGTATCTCTTCTTACAGAGTTTTAAAACACACTCACAGAATCTCTGGTCTAACTTAACTGTAGATCAGATGAACCAGACACATACCCCTTTCAGCTTTCCAATAACATAGGTAATAAAGTATGGCTTAAAACAGACCTTTGTCTAGTTATATATATGGTCTATTTTGAATGAGCCATAATCAATGTTTTGTTCCCTTCAATCTGCTTAAAGATGCTCTGTCGAGAGAGAAAACAAAGACTACTGATACACTTCCATACATGTATTCTTTCTACCACTCCTTTCCTTAGTTTGTAATTATGGGGATAAAAGTACCCGCTTAAAATAAATGCTGAAACCAAAAGAAAGGCTATCATTTCCTAGCAAATTTCCCCATAGTTAAAAAGTGGCATTAGTAGGATGCCTAGGATACTTGACTGGATCAGTTGGTTGAGTGTCTGCCTTCGGCTCAGGTCATGATCCCAGGGTTCAGGGATCAAGTCCCACATTAGGATCCTTGCTCAGTGGGGAGTCTGCTTCTCCCTTTGCCTGCTGCTCCCCTACTTGTGCTCTCTCTCTGTCTCTCTGACAAATAAATAAATAAAATCTAAAATAAAATAAAATAAAATGTGGCATTAGTGAGAATCTAAAACAACTTTAAGTCATCAGGACACTACTTTTAGTTTTCATACAGACTTATAAGCTTCAATGTCCACAGCTATAAAATGCAATGAAAATGCATGTCTGAACTATTTCTGAGTTGATTTAAGTATCAAATAAGGAAATGCTTCATAAATTGTAATATAGGACTATTGTACTCCTTTTTAAAGGAAGAAAGTTGGATTATGGTTTTGGCCACACCATTACCTGTTCAAATTAGCAAGGCATATTCTCTGAGTCCGAAATCACAACCTGAAATGTTTGCAGGGCAAGGGAAGTGAAATACATGAGTGAAGCAGGTGGGAGGAAGTACAAGCAGAGAGTGACCTTGTGAAACCTGGAGAGTATAGGCCCCCCATCCAAAATGGGCCAACCACCTGCTGGCTTCAGCAGCTAGCATCTGTAAGCTCCACCTTGCAACTGTTTTTCAGGAAAAGCTAGAACTCTGGGAACTTATATAAAACGTACTAATTTTTAAAATATTGGTAAATGAAGGGTGCCTGAGTGGCTCAGTCAGTTAAACGTTTGCCTTTGGCTCAGGTCATGGATCCCACCATCGCAGGGGTGGAGCCCCCCACCCCACTGCATCCAGCTCCCTGCTCAGTGAGGAGTCTGCTTCTCCCTCTCCCTCTGCCCCTCCCCCAGCTTGTGCTTGCTCGCTCTCTCACTCTCAAATAAATAAGCAAAATCTTTAAAAGAAAATTAAAATATTGGCAAATGATTTTAAAGTATTCAATTATTTTTAAGTGATGAGCTCATCCAAATCGACATATCTCAAGACCAAATTCAGCTTTTAAGCTATTGCCTTATGACTTCTACATGAGGTTTTCTGTTCTTTGCCAGAAATGGACAATGGACAAAAACCTAACCACATGGTATAATCATCCTCAGAGCTCAGGAAAAATGGAAACTAACAGCGGCTAGCATTTTTCTGACTGACTGCAATATGCCAGGTGCCTACTGTTCTTACAACTTTATATGCTTTATATTTTATATAACTTTATATTATGTCCTTTAAGACTTAAGAGAAACATTCCAGAAAGGCATCACTGTAACCTGCAACCTGGGATTAGAGAGAGTTTTTAAGGTCAAAATGCTGGTGAATGGTAGAGTCAAGAAAAAGACCAGGTCAAAGCCCATGGTAGAAAACTGGTGTTCAATGATAGATTATTTCAGTTCAGAAGAGTAATGCTCCCCAGCTAGAGGCTCCTGACTCCCTGTGTGTCCCCAAATGGTAAAAGGTCTTCTGTGACTTATTTTGAAAGTCTATTGGAAATCTATCTACTCTCTAATGAATAACTGAGTTTGTTTCCTATTACCAAGGAAAGGGGGTTTGCTTCTTAGATACAGTCTTTCAAATTACAGCTCCAGGGGAAAGATAAATGAAGGGATCTTTGTTTAAAAAAAAAAAAAAAAGGGTGGAAGTGAAAAGTTTAGAGCACTGACATTACAGAAATCATTAAAATGATAAAAACATTGTTACATCAAAACTTTATATAACCTACATTCATATACTATAAAGTAGATTTGTACTTCCAAATACTTATTCACAAAACTATTAGTAGCAACTAGTGGACCTTCAAATATTTTGGATTTGGCAGATAAAAGTTATTTTTCAAACACTTGCCCAAAAAATTTAGGCCGTAAAGATACAGTTGAAAAAGGAAGGGCAAGACAATGCTATCCCCTTTTGTGATGTGACCACAATCTCTGCAAATTGATATCACCAAGCTGGTATTAAAGACCATCAAGCTGAATCTTTCATTTTGGACTTTTTCCTCCCACCAACAATAATAAAAAAGGACTAAGACAAATGAGAGTAATTTTTCACACACGCTAGACATCACATCAATATATTCATAAAAAACAAGTTATCGTTGAAATCTTACACATCTCTAAGTTCTCCCATTTGAAAACAATTTTCTTTTATAAGGTAATAAAAACCGATATGGCATGAATAACATGGGCCCTCATTTATTTGTCAAAACTTGGAACTTAGGCTCCAGCAAACCCAGAAAACTGGTCAACTTTATCACCTACCTTTAGAAAAGTGTGAAAGTAAAACACAATATTGCTCAGATACAAGACATAAAGTGTCCAGGCTGCAGCTGCGGTCCTGGGCCTGTGACACACAACAGCGAAGTCATGGTGTTACAGGAATAAGCATCAGGATCTGGGGAAAGTAATTAGAAGATGAACTTTCAAACATGTAAGCAGTATGGCAGGACTACAATTTTTTTCCCCCCGTTTTAGCATTTTTACACAACTAACACGGAGCACAAAGCACTTCATCTCCTATACCAGCATAAAACAAATCTAAAGCCACTGGATCATTGCGAATTAAAAAAAAAAAAAAAAAAAAAAAAATTAAGGCTTTAAGAGCAACTACAATCACCAGGAAAACCGTAGACACAATGAAACCCATGAGTATTCTTCGGATTTTCAAACATCTTTTTTTTTTTTTTTTAATTTTAGTGCCCTTACAAGCTATTTCAAGGCTTACGTCTAATTACCATCCTAGTATTAATGATCTCTTAAAATTGTTTTAAATTTCTCTTAGGAAAATGTCAGCAAGGTGCAAATAGTAGAAACTACTGGAAAACAGAACGGTACTGTTAGCAAGTTGAAAGGACATCATTTCTGGGAGGATTCCCCTATTTCTCAACAAGGATCACAGTGCTCTTGTCTGCACTTTCTCTCCCATTAGAAAACTTTCCGGAGACGTTTGGAGTTGCAAGGACCCCAGCCCCACCGACCTGATCCAAGAGAAACCATCCCCTAGCAAGAGCTCCCTGGGGCCGACCCGGCGCGGAGTGGCGCCACAGGTTCCCCCGCCCCGCCCGGGCGAGGTGCGTCCTCCCCTCGGCTTCTCTCCGCGCTGCCTTCACGCTCTCCCTCCAGGTCTTCCGGCCGGCGTGGGGACGCGCGCTGGCACCTTGTCCTCGCACTCGCGGAGCCCGCGGCGCGCCCTCCCCCGCCCCACCCCCGGGGTCCGAATGCGGCTCCGCCTCCTTCGGCGCGCAGGCCCCACCCCCTCCCCTGGCTCCTCGGCACGCTGGCGCGGCCCTGACCCCTACCTGGGCCGGAAGTGGGTGCCCGCTTACTCCCCTCCCGGGGCGTGGGAACGTGCTCCGCCGCACCCCGCGCGCGCCGAGAGGGATGGCCGCGCCACCTACGCCTCCGAACCTCGCAGGGCGGTGGGCTGGCGGCCCGGGACTGCGAGGGCCTTCCCGGACTCGACCTGCGCCTCCCTCGCCTGGCGCCCGGGACGTGGAGGAAGGGGAGTGCAGCGCCCACCCTGGGGCGCCCCGGATCCCTGGAATTTCCCGGACAGGCCCAGTGTCTTGGAACAAATTCACCTTGTTTTAATGCGCGGTGTCTCCCCCGTCCCCCCACCTTCCCCCGCCAAGAACTTCCCCAATTTATGGGGTTCAAGCCAGCGGCAGGCTCCGGGCTGAAAAAGAGCATCGGTTTTTAGATCTGAGAAGGGAAAGTGACTAATGAAGTCGCCCCCAGATACCAATTCACTTTGGTGGTTTAAGGAGCCTGGGGTGAGGCTGAATGAAAGCTGGAAGCTCTGCTTCAGGAAGACTCCAGTTAATTACCAATCCTCTAGCTAGTCCCCGCCGGTCCTGTCCTCCCTGTCCTGACAGTTCCTGAGCTCCCTGAATGGATCCATGCTGACCACACTGTGCGCTTAGTTAGGCCTTCCTCCCTTCGACAGGTGCGAACCACAGTCAACATGTCCTTTGATTCTGTTAATAATGTAAATGGGCCTGACATTGATGATGTTATCTAAGTGAGAATTCTAGAAGAGAACAGAGGTCATCCGGTCCTAATCAATGCATCTGCCTTAAGAAAAAACATGATCATTTGAATAGATGCCAAAAAGGCATTCAGCATATTCAAGATCCTTCCTTAGAAAAGATCTTTGAAATCTAGAAATTGAACAATGAGTTTTTGTCAGAATATCGTGTATCTGATATCTGAGGTTATCTCAGAATATTGAGAATATCACATCAATACTAACACGTAAACAGACTCAAAATTTTAAGTTACTTCTTTAAAAACCAGCCTATCAAATATATTATTTAACATAATGAAAAGAAATAACCAACTGCCCACGTACAAAATAAAATAGGCCAACAATAACCAAGTAAAATACAAGGGGAAAATGGATCCCATTCACAATAGCAACAAAGAATATGAAATGACTAGGAAGGATAAAAAAATGAGAAATGTAGATTTAAAAAGAAAAATGCAGAACTATCGAGAAAGTATTTATAAAATATTTTATTAACTAGGGAGACAGAGGATATCCTTAGAAGACAAGGTTTTAAATACATTAAATTAAGAGACAAAAATATTCTAGAATTCATCTGAGAAACCACATAAACTAGAAAAGCTAAGGCCAGTGGTTCTCAGGCTGCAGTCTTGGGGTGTCTGAGGTCATTCAAGAGTTTCACAAAATCAAAATTGCTTTCATGATAGTATTAAGATTTTTTTTCCACTCCTTTTTTGATATCCATTCTTTCACAAGTATACAGTCAAGTTTTCCAGTGGCTACATCCTGTGTGTTATCACAAGAGATTGAGTGCAGAAGTAGATGTATCTGCTATCATGCCAAGCACGAAACAAATTTGCAAGAATATAAAGGAATGCCATTTCTTCCATTAAATTTCTTTTTTTCTGGAAACGGTAGTTATTTTTTATTTAAAAAAAATGTTATCTATACTAACATGCAATGAATTTACTAATGTTTTTAAATTAATTTTTAAATATATTTTTTGATTTCTCGGTGTAATCTCTAATATAGTAAATATCAGTAGACATAACAAATAAACAAAAGCTCATTGGTGTCCTCAAATAATTTTTAAGAGTATAGAAGAGGGTCGGAGACCAAAAAGTTTGAGAACCTTTTGATAACAGTGAAATAAAAACATATTAGTAAACTATAATAATTAAGAGTATGGCATAACACAAGAATAGAAGAGTATGCACAATCCAACCAGCCTGAGACCATCAAGGACAAAACCTGTGGTCTCACCGTCAAGTTTATGGATGCGTTGCAGCAATGGAGACTGTCCACCACAAGGCAGAGTATTGATAAGCTAAAAGCCCAGCGGGGTTGGGAATGAAGGAGCCAACATGAGGGTTGGACTGCAAAACAAACCCAGGGTTTGCTTCCTTGGATAAACGTGGAATGTCATATTCGGAAACAACTCACATGAAGCTCTGCTTCTGAGTTGTAAAATCAAGGCCATTTCTCTGTATCAAAGTGAGTTAGAACTTCCAAGCAAGAATGGGATGTTTCATTCTTATTGATACAATTTCAGAAATTAAAATCTCTGATCATCTAGGGTTTCAGAAAATACTATTTTCCAGTGAGTAAGCAAGTAGTAGTTACTCAAAGAAGATGTCTGTTGTGGTACTTTAGAGCTGTAGTGTGCCTTGGAAGAAATATGGTTTCCTGTTCCTCTTGCAGCTGGCTGTCCCAGTCTGATAAATAGATAGGTCCAGTGGACTTTTCCTTTCTCAGTCTGTCCTTTTTGTTTTTCAAAAGAAACTACTGAAATAGTTCCAGATAGATTTGGGTTAAATTTACCAGTTATTTTCATTTATGTTCTGCTAATAGGTACAAGAACTTAACATATGATCTGGAGCCATAAAAAGAAATATTGGAGAAAATTTTTATTCAATAAATGACTTTAGGACTATTGGCTAACTTTTAGGCAAATATGTGATTAGATCAGTGTGTCAAACCATGCACAAGAGAGCTACAATAAGGATTAAAAAGTTAGATTTAGAAAATCAAACTGGAAGTCTAGAAAAAATTAAAATCAATAGCTGTCAAATTTCTGGATGGAAAAATATTTTATGATTAAAAACAATCATATAGGAAAACAATTGATAAATTTAACTAAATAATGCCGTATGCCCCTTGAAAACATCAACCAAAACAAACAAAAAACAACAGAAATAAAAAGAGAAATAGTACTCTGGGAGAAATAAAGGCAGCATATCAAATAGGGTTTATATCTTTACTATATTGTAAAAAGTGCAATGAAATTGTTAAGAAAAGTGCCAGGACTTTTAACAGATAAAGAACGCTCTATAGAGATGACAAATGCTCTCTTGAGAGGGAGGGCAGGAGGCTGTGGCAGCACAAAGGATTAAGTTGCTAGTTCTATGTGGATCTGGGTTGAGGTTGAATACAGGCCAGGAGAAAAGGGTGGCAGTCAGGAAGGCTTCTCGGAGGAGTGTTTGGTTTGAGCCATAAGGCTGAGTAGGAGAAAGAAGTCACATCAGACAGACAGGAAAACAGACCTGGAGGAAAACAAAATACTCCAATACGGCTGGAGAGGCATGGGAGATAAAGCTGTAAAATGAATGAGTTTGCCCAAAAGGCCCACATGCCCAGCCAAAGAGATGTATTTGACCATGAAAGTTATTAAAGAATATTTGGGGACTCCTAAGGATTTTTGATGGCCAGATTTGATAACTGAATGTGGAAAAAGGCAAAGGAGGTAAGAATCACTGAAATGTTGCCTTGGCGGTCATTACACAGAAAGGACCCCTATTCTGGTCAGCAGCAGACTCCCCCCACCCCCTTCCTCCTGTCTCCTGCAAGAGATCTATTTTTGTCGGAGGAATAATTTGATAGGCACACCTGGACACACACACTATCCTCCCTGCCCTGACCAAGGACCATGCCTGATTTATAACAAATGGTTGCAGAACTTTCTTCCAGGGAAGTTGGATCCAGCCATCTGAGGGCTTTGTTCTGCTGAGTAGAACTGAAAAGTTTAGGAGAAGATTCTGGGCAAAGAATGAGGCCCGGGAGCCATTTGATTACCTTTTCCTGGAACTTGAGGGATGGAACCAGCTCTTCTGTCTCCCC
This sequence comes from Mellivora capensis, assembly GCA_004024625.1. Taxonomy (NCBI): domain Eukaryota; kingdom Metazoa; phylum Chordata; class Mammalia; order Carnivora; family Mustelidae; genus Mellivora; species Mellivora capensis. The sequence continues at coordinate 41,271 of PISX010009823.1, read as the reverse complement.
ATGAAACCTTCAGCAAAATCTGCAGGCAGGATTAGGTAGATGTGGGATGGAAGTAAGGCGAAGTATGAAGTCTGGCCTCAAGATACCCCACACAGGCGTAAACGATTCTAGTTGTGCGAACTAGTTACAGAACTGTGGTCCCAGAAAGCAGCAGGAGATGGGATTTAGGATGGAAACGATGAATTCTAAATTTTACATATTGACTTTGAAGTGTAAAGGATTCTGAGGCATAAGAGACATCTTTTGAGAATGCCCAAAGTCTGTCCCTTATCGAATAGATCCGTATCTGTGTATCGCTCCAGAAAGAACGGGGTTTGCTTTTCTTTTGTCTTCTGTGTCACTTTTTTTCTGCTTTTAAGCTCATTTTACTGAGTTAGTTCTTTGCCTTCTCACAATATTTTTTTCTATTGTTATTTTTTTCCCCTTTTTATCCAGGAGACGCTTATCCTCCCCATCAGAGGTCGATGGGACTAAATTGCACACATATTCTGAATTATTTCTAACAAATCAGAAAAGAGCCACAAAGCTAAGGCTCAGAGGACAATGCCATCTTCATTACTGTTCAAACAGAATTGAAGAGTAAACCCAGGCCTCTTACCTCCTGTCCCATCCAGTGTCAAGCAGAGAGGCTCAGAGAAAGCAGACAGTTCAGTGGACTGGCCAGAAGCAGACCCCACCTTGGATGCTCACAGCACCTCGTGAATGAGCCCAGCTCAACAGCTACAGAGATCCAGGAGAGCAGGCAAGGGAAGGAACAGTGCTCGGCCCTGCTTTCTGAACCTCAGAAACTCCACCATGCCAGATCTGTCCAAGAACCTCGGTCCAATTAAATTTGTTCTCAAGTGTATCCTTGCACAGGTGTGGCCTTAATTCAGATGTCACCGTCCTAGCCTGTTCCACTTTTCTCCTGATTTTTGCCTCTGCCTTGTGCTCTCAACTTTATAACAAATTAAATTATTAGATGTATTCCTCAAACCCTTGGTAAGAAGTTTCCTTACATTGATTTTGCACATCTACGTAGTGATCTTCTCAGTCAAGAAAATATAATAAACAGTCTGCTGGTCTTACCACCAGGTCTCTCTTTTAAATGTGCAAGCTTTCTTCAAGTGCGTTACCTCCTTTTTGGTGCGCAATATTCGTCTCTCATGGAAATTCCTGTAAGGAATAAGTATCTGTATCTACTGACAAGGAAACAGAAGCAGGCACCCAATAATGACTTCTCAAAGGCCACAATCTTATTAAAGTCATCACTTCGAGATAAGACATTCCAAAGGCTGCCACCTCTGTAAGTGCTCAAAATAGAGTTTGATTGGGGCGCCTGGGTGGCTCAGTGGGTTAAAGCCTCTGCTTTTGGCTCAGGTCATGATCTCAGGGTCCTGGGATCGAGCCCTACATCGGGTTCTCTGCTCCGTGGAGAGCCTGCTTCCTCCTCTCTCTCCCTGCCTGCCTCTCTTGCCTATTTGTGATCTCTGTCTGTCAAATAAATAAATAAAATCTTAAAAAAAAATAGAGTTTGATCTTCACAGAGGGATGGAGGATGAAAGCATGATGCTTCAAGTTGTCTCATCCCCATTTACAGCTTCCCAGGGAAGGGTTAAACTTTGGCCAGATGAGTCTTCCTTGGGAACCTTTCTCTGGTTCCATTCAAACTGAGCCCCACTCTCCTCTCTGCTTACTGAACCATAAAAATCTCAGTCATGATATACTTGATTGTTCTTTTCCTGTGGAAAACCCTTTGCCAGAATCAGTATGATGGGTACAGTAGACCTTTTTTTTTTTTTTTAAAGAATTTCATCCCTTCATTCTTGATTCATTACTCCATCAATATTTACTCAGTGGTGTTTCTATAGACTAGAGCTGTTCCAGGCATTGACTTTGAAACCCATCTTTGCTATATATATGCCTGTAGAACGTTTGCACCATTTGCTGTGTATATGAGCTGACATTCCAGAACTAAGTAGAAGACTACTAATATCGGATTACTCACATAATTGATACTCAAATAGTTGAGACTAAGACATTCTTTCACCACTAACCTTATGTAAATCATTTAACTTATCTGGATTCAAAACTAGTTCAAAAAGTTGGTCCAGGTGTTTTCTTAATCTTTGTTTTGTGCCCTTTGGCTAGTGGTTACCCCCCTGCTATCAGTTTCTCAGCTCTAAGGACCTGTACATGTTTACATATGCATTATTACGAGTGCAAGTATATCAAAACTATCATTTGTACTTCATCTATTCAGACAGAGTCCACGTTTGACTTTTATATATCCATAAAATATTCCACATTTTAAGATCTCATTGGGGTCACTGACTTGATTTTTCTTTATGAGTTTTGAACTTCTGCCATTGCTTTGTATTAGGTTGTGTGGGAGGTGTGTAATTTAGTTGAAATGTTCACTGCTGTAAAGAGTATGCAAGCTGTTTCAAATCGCAGGCATTGCATAGGCTTTCTTTCCCTCTTGCTCCTTATGTGTCAGGCAGTAAAACAATGACTAGAAAGGAAGAACATGTCTTGTTTGGTTAATGATGATTTTTGTTGGTGGTTTTTTGTTTTTTTTTTTACCTTGACCTAAATTCATTTAGTATCCCATACTTCCTCTGAAGCTCCTCAGTTGGCAAGGTAATGTATCCGATAATCATTATCAAAATAAAAATGTTTGTTTTGGATTCTTAACTGGACATAAAACCATAGTTTAAAAATAGTTTCATTTTAGGGGTGCCTGGATGGTGCAGTCAGTTTGGTGACCAACTCTTGGTGGAGAAAAAGGACAAGAATTGAGAGTGTGAAGCGGGGGTTTTAAATCTTTTCAGAGAGTAGAGGAAGGAATTTGACATCTTTCCTTCAGAATATTTGTAGCTAACATAGCTTTTTAAAAACTTGAAACATCTATGGTTAGTGCTGTGAAGTGTGTAAACCTGGCAATTCACAGACATGTACCCCTGGGGATAAAAATACATTATATGTTTATAAAAAATTTAAAAAATTTAAAAAAAACTTGAAACATGTTGAGAGATTTCTTCGTTTCATTTTTTGTCTTCATTTGTTTTTTAAGCTGTCTCTGGATTGTTGCAGACTGTTTATAATTGTGTTTTTTTTCCTTATGGAGCACTTTGGGTTGGAAGATAAACAGCCGTGGTAAGAGGGAATTTAAGGGAAATTTCAACATTCTATACTTCAACCCCCTGTTTTATAGTGTAAGACACTGGGGGTTAGTTCACTTGCCTGAGATCACACATCAAGGAGGTAGCACCCCTAAGGGAAGAGCACTGACCTTCTTTCTTTTGGCCCACATTCTTGCCAGAACATTGCCCTCCCTGCCTGATTAATTTGGGGGTGGGTTTTGGGCTGCTGGGAACTTGGTTGGAAAGGTACCTGTGGTATACAAACAGATATAAATTATTATGATCTTTATTGTTAAGCTTATACTTGTGGACCCCAGCACAGTTCCTACAGAAAACAGAGATCCTTAAATCTCCTTAGGTCAATGTTTTGGGTTTGGCCATCCTAATTGTAAAGGATCAAGATACATAAAGAGAATTAAGAAAATGAATAATTTTTAATTTCATTCATTAAAAAATATGGATCAAAAGCTTCCTGTATGCTAGGTGCATTCTCAATGTAGGTGATCTGACAATCTAAGAAATGGTCAAGATCCCTGCTTGGATGGAGCTTGTGTTCTAGTAGTAGAGACTGAATAAATAAGTCAAGTATATTTCACTTCAGATGGTAACAAATATGAAAGAAATAGAGCAGGGAAAGGGGATATAAGGGTTGGGGGTAGAGGCTGTAAGAAGTAGTGTGGGGAGGGGTAAGGCCAACTGAGATGGTGGCATTCAGGCCCTGTGGGAATGAGGATCCAAGAACTAACATGGTGGCCGGAGCCCATGAAACATGGAGGCTCTTTCGATCCCCTGGAGAAGGGTCCTCCTGTGGGGAAGAGTTGTCTCTGCTGAAGCACCCAGATCTTCAGGGTGTCTTGTTTACTCACTCTTCAGTGGAGGTGAGGCCACTGTGAGTTTACTTACTGTCCAAAAGGATCCCAAGTGTTTAGTGATTTAAAATGTGATGAGCACCTGACATCAAGGAAAAGCACAGGAAGAAGGAACTAATTGCCGGGAGCTAACCCACAGTGAGTCCGAGATTGTGCAAAACAATTGACATCAGTTTCCAAACTGTTTTCTTTTTTTTTTTTCCAGCTCTATTGAGATATAAATGACATATAACATTGTGTAAGTTTTAAGGAGTCCAAGTATTGATTTCATACATTTATATATTGCAAAATGATTACCACCATAATATCGGCTAATACTTCTAGCTTGTCCATTTCGTCTTTGTGGTGAGATTATTTAAGATTTACAATCTTAGTAACTTTCATGTATATAATACAGTTTTAATTATTAGCTATCATGCCCATGTTATACATTATATCCCCATAATCTATTCATCTTATAACTGAAAGTTTCTACCCTTTGACCAATATCTCCCTGTTTCCCCACCCTGTAGCCCCTGGTAACCACCATCCTCTCTATTTCTAGGAATTTAGCTTTTTTAGATTCTGCTTTTGAGGGATATCATAGAGTATTTTTCACTCTCTGACACTTAGCATGATGCCCTCAAAATTCATCCAAGTTGCTACAAATGGCAGGATTTCCTTCCTCTTTATGGTTGAATAACATTCCAGTGTGTGTGTGTATGTGTGTGTGTGTGTGTGTGTGTGTGTGTGTTATCTTCTTTATTTACTCATCTGCTGGCAGACATTTGGGCTGAATATTCCTAATTTAGCAGCATCATGCAGATCGTGACCACTCAGGAAACTTAATAGTGAATCCAGTAATCCCATAAAGTGGTTGTCTGGAGAGTCCTGGGTAGATACACACACCACAACGTGGTAGAGATGTATGGAGGTTCCAAGTAGAATCAATTTTGGAAGGAAATTACCTAAAAACATGGAATTGAGTTCCTGTTTTCCACTCAGTGACCAGGGATTTTAGGAATCTTCTGCTCGACTTTAAAAATTATGGAATTAACAAAACATTTGGTCTCTTTGTGTGATCAGATACTGGGATGTGAGGAATTTTCAGGTCAAAATGCATGTGTGTTAGTATCTCCGATTGACATTGTATTATTAGAGATAACCTGTGGGAGATCCTGAACATATTTAGGCAAAAGCAGGCCAAGAAACATTCAGGATGCTCCAAGTATAGGAAATTCTTGGGGTTAAATATGGCCAGGGAGTAGGTATAAGAGTTAAACAGAATGAAAATATCCTAGAGCCATAAAAATACTGCCAATGTATAAGAGTGCTTCAAAAATACTCTCTATTCTTTTATTTTCAAGTTTTATTATGTTTTAGAGAGAGAGTAAGGGAAAGGGCAGTGGGAGAGAGAAACTTAAGCAGAATCTGTGCTGAGCATGGGCTCGATCTCATGACCCTGAGATCACGACCTGAGCCAAAGCCAAGAGTCGGGTACTTAACCAACCGAGCCACCCAGGCACCCCCCGCCAGATACTCTTGGTATGGTATTCTACAATATATTCTACAATACCCAGAATGTTTTAGTTATCTAGACTCTTCCAGACCATTACATTTCAGTAGAGTTTATTTCACTTACTTTGGTTTATTTTTTCCCACATGAAACTCAACTCTTATTCTAGCTTAGCAGTAAAAAAGGAAATTAGGATTCATCATACACATTTAATTAATTTATTGTCAGCTGACCTCTTGGCTATGTACAATGTACAATATATATTTGTAATTTGTACATTATTTAAGGTTTCTGTGTCTCAATTTACTTACCTAGAAAATGGTGAAAAATAAGAATGTTACTTACATCATAGAGCAATTTTGAAGTTATCACTATAGAAACTCTGTACCTTAAGTGGCATATAATACATAATTAACATATATTAGCTTTAATTATTACTGTTGTCATCAGTATGATAATTATCATCTTCCTCTCACGGAAGGATTTCAGGGCTCCTATTACAAAATTCTTTTCTTTATATTCCATTATGCTAGCTATTCAAATCAAGAAACTAAAATAATTTCATAGAGAATGGTCTTTATAATCTCACGGAGAGAAAGTGACCTTTATTATCACTGAGATTCACTCTAGTACTAGCTGCGTGAATTTTATACAATTCTTTTAATTTCTCCAAACATTATTTTTCTCTTTTATATGACAAAATATTTATTATTAACGCCTTCACAGAGATATGTATATTCAAGTTCAGAGATGTTAAGGACTAAAAAGATAAACATAAGTTCTGGTACTTTGTTGACTCATTAGATGATAACTACTGCTTTTAGTTATTATTTCCTTCAGGAAAACCTGCATACTGAAACTATGTGTTTCTTCCAACAGAGGCAGCCAAAGTCAAGAATAATAGAGACTTCCCTCCAGAAGTACCTCTTACGAATTGAATGTTTCCTACTTCTTTCCTGCCCAGTATTAAGTCTTCAGCAGAACTCTAAATAAAGAGGTGGCCATGGCTTCCAAGAGCCTACTGCTTTATGTTACTCATATTTCTTCACTGAATGAGGAGCCTGAAAAGTGTAAACAAGCCCTATCTTCCTTGGGGTAGATGATCGAATGTACCAAAACAAATCGAATGTACTCAACTTTATATGCAGGTGGGTTTTATAGACACGCAGCAATTGCCCAGCTCCTTCGCAAGGCTAACACACACAGGGGTCTGGTTCTGTCACTGAAGAGAGAACCTCATCCAAGTTCTCACAGGGGAGGACAGAGCACTGCCACTCTCCAGCTTTTGGCAGTTCCTTTGACTTATCTGATCCAAACCGAAAGGCGGGCAGGAGCCTCAGAAGAACTGCCCCAGAGTTTAAGCCAGACCCACTCTTTCTAGTGAGGAATCTTATGGGCAATTACAGGTGAATCATAGAACAAATGGAAGCAACCATTCTTAGGAGACAATTGCATTTTGTCCATGTTCATTTGTTAGTTCATTATTGCTGAAACATCCTTCTTTGGCAGAAACTTTCCAAGAAGCACTGCACAACAACAGAAAGAGAAGAAAAGGAGGAGGGATGGAAAAGTCAACAGAAAAAAAATAAATTTTGCATATCCCACTCCAAAACAAGCCTCTCTCAACACAATGGGAAGGGCACAGAGGGACTAAGTAAGTCTCCTTTAACAACCATGAACTAGAGCTTTTAGGCAAACATGGTTCAGGGTAAACTTTTCCTGATTAACAATATAATTAGCCTTTGCTATGATTATAATAATTAACAGGCCAAGGATTCAGGACGTAGATGTTTTGTTCTCTTTGATTTAAACAATAGCAGTAAAAATCCCAATGCACATTCTCTTCGGAAAGTTCTTGAAGCTGAAATGAAGTCATAGCCTCAGCTTCTACAGGACAGACTTATCTCTGATTTCAAAACTTCAAAAGTCTTTATCACAGTATGAATTCAAGGCTGAGAAGCATCAAATGATGGGGTGATGCAAGTTGTCCTGCTGGTGTTAAATTATACATTTGCTTAAAGCTGAGGTAAAGTAATCCCACAGTTTGTTAAAATATTTACATTGCTAATTAGTGTAATGGGAGCAGTAGATTCTATACAAGATAGCTCTGAAAAGCAGGAAAACCAGAAAAGCAAACATTAAACAAACAAACAAACAAAAAAAAAAGAAAAGAAAACAAACGACAAGATCCACCTTTGGAAATAAATTTTCAAATGTTTTCAGATCCATGACATGTTTCCTCCCAAAGTCTACTAAATATGTGGCTTTTGTACCTCTGAGGGTGCAGGCTCTGATGCTTAAAATTATGTGCAGGGACATCTTTCGGGCAGAGCAGAGAGGAGCAAATCATTCTAGCCCTTGCTGTGCGTGGCTCTCCCCATTGGCGCAGAACGTGCGTGAGCAGCTGAGCCGGAGGGGAGAGCCTTTAAAATTATTGCTTCTTGTGGTGCCAAAAAGAAATCGATGCCTAAATGTACATCTGATGCTACAAAGCTACAAAGTCCCCATTACCTTCCAGAAGAAGAATGAGATCACCGCCCTTCCTTCCATCTGTATCTTTGTTGATTGGGACCCCTAGGGTATAATTAATTCTCGTTTCAGCAAATTTATCTATACAAGGAAACATGTTGAGAACTGACTGTACCATATGCCAATGAGGCAGTTTGCTTCTATCACTTACTGTAACCCTCACAAGACCCTGATTGGAAAGAAATGGGCATTTCCAGTTTATAGGAAAGAAAAGGAAGGCTAAGAGAGGTTGAGTAACTAACCCAAGGCACTCTTGTTTATAAGTGGTGGCCTCAGGTACTGAGAAACAACTTTATATGCAGGTAAGTTTTATAGAGTAGGGGCTATGTAGCAGACTTTCTTATTTTAAAACTTGCCTAAAATAATAAATTCTAATGGCATATCTTTTTTTATTTTTAAAAAATTTTAAACTTTTTGGAAGATTTTATTTATTTGTTAGAGAGAGAACCTGCACGAGAGAGAGAGAGACAGCATGTGCACAGGAGCAGGGACAGAGGGAGAAGCAGGCTTCCTGCTGAGCAGAGAGCCCCTTACCAGGCTTGATCCTAGGATCCTGGAATCAGGACCTGAGCTAAAGGCAGACTCTTAACTGACTGAGCCACCCAGGCACTCTCTTTGTTTTTTTTAGACACTGTTTACAGACAATTGCTCAGATAAGAAATGGGGGGCTTTGATTTTTGTTTGTTTTTTATGTTGTTAGCCACTGTATAGTATATCATTAGTTTTTGTTGAAGTGTTCAATGATTCATTAGTTAAGTATAACACCCAGTGCTCATCACAACACGTGCCCTTCTCAATACCCATCTCCCTGTTACTGTCCCCCCCCCCACCCTTCTCCCTTCTGAAAACCGATTGTTTCCTGGGGTCCATAGTCTCTCATGGTTCATCTCCCTCTCTGATTTCTCCCCCTTCAGATTTCCCTCCCTTCCCCTATGCTCTTCCTTATGTTCCACAGAGGAATGAAACCATATGAAAATTGTATTTCTCTGCTTGGCTTACTATACTTAATACAATCCCCTCCACTTCCATCCATGTTGATGCAAATGGTGAGTATTCATCCTTTCTGGTGGCTGAGTAATATTCCATTGTGTATATGGACCACATCTTCTTTATCCTTTCATCTGTTGAAGAGCATCTCACCTCCTTCCACAGTTTGGCTATTGTGAACATTGCTACTATGAACAATGCAGTGCACATGCCCCTTCTTTTCACTACGTCTGTATCTTTGGGGTAAATACCTAATAGTACAATTGCTGGGTCGTAGGGTAGCTCTATTCTTAACTTCTTGAGGAACCTCCATACTGTTTTCCAGAGTGGCTGCACCAGTTTGCATTCCCACCAACAGAGTAAGAGGATTCCCCTTTCTCCACATACTTATCAACATTTGTTGTTTCCTATTTTGTTAATTATTGCCATTCTAACTGATGTAAGGTGGTATCTCATTGTGGTTTTGATTTGTAAAAAATGGGGGGCTTTGATGTGCCAAATCAGTTGATTGCCTTTTAAAAAAATTCTGGCAAATACACATAACATTTACCATTTTCATTATTTTTAAGTGTACATTTCAGAGGCATTAAGTACATTCACACTGTGGTGCAACTATCCCCACCAGCCATCTTGTAAACCTGAAATTTTGTCCTCATTAACAGTAACTAGCATTTTCCATTGCCCCTGGCCCTGGCAATGAGAAGCAATAATGCTCAGCGCTCACCCCTCCATTCTACTTTTTAAAAAAAAAGATTTTATTTATTTATTTGACAGACAGAGATCACAAGTAGGCAGAGAGGCAGGCAGAGAGAGAGGAAGGGAAGCAGGCTCCCTGCTGAGCAGAGAGTCCGACGTGGGACTCCATCCCAGGACCCTGGGATCATGACCCAAGCTGAAGGCAGAGGCTTTAACCCACTGAGCCACCCAGGTGCCTCTCCATTCTACTTTATATCTCTAATAATTGAGTATCTAGGTAGCTCATGTAAGTGGAATCATATAGTATTTGTCTTTCTGTAACTGTCTTATTTCACTGAGTGCAAAATCTTCAAGGCTCATTCATGTTGTATAACATGTCAGAATTTCCTTGCTTTTTAAGACTAATATTCCACTGTGCACATATGCCAGATTTTGTTTATCCATTCTTCCATCCATGGACACTGGGATTGCTTTCACATTTTTCCTATTAAGAATAATGCTGCTATGAACATGAATGTTTATGCAAATATCTCTTCAAGTCTCTGCTTTCAATCCTTTTGGGTATTCACCCAAGAGTGGGGTTGGCTGAGTCAAATTATAATTCTATTTTTAATTTTTTGAGGAACTGGCATACTATTGTCTACAAAAGTTGTACCATTTTACATTCCCACCAACAGTGCACAAAGTTTCCAATTTCTTCACACATCCTCTTCAACATCTGTTATGTTGTTTTTGATAGTAGCCACTTTTATGGGTGAGGGGTGAGGTTGATTGCCTTTTAAGCATAGGTTTGCTTCTTTATAGAAAGGTAGGAAACTTAATAGATATCCCAAAATATCCTCTCCATTTCCTAACAACTGAATCTGAAATTCTTTACAATGTGTGAATCATTCAAAGCTCTCAACAAAATGGATATTAGCTATTAATGACTAATAGCATTTGTAAAATTGTTTTCACATATGTATAATCTTTACAACGTTTTTGTGAGATCAGTATTATTATCCCCATGTTACACATGACGAAACTGAGGTCTGAACTGTTCCAGAGCTCAGAGACTCAAACTCAGATCCTTTGGCTCCAAATCCTGGATAGTCCCACATTGCTGGAGGCTGGAGGCAGTTGGGAAAGGTGTTAAAAGAGGAAATTGTTATCACTGGTTAAAAATTTTTGTATTAGTGGGACACCTGTGTGACACAGTCAGTTAAACCTCTGACTCCTGATTTTGGCTTCAGTTGTGATCTCAGTATCCTGGGATTGAGCCCTGCATCAGGCTCTGCACTCAGCAGGGAGTCTGCCTGAGGATTCGTTCCCTCTCCCTTTGCTCCTTACCCCCCCCCCCACACACAACATGCTCTTTCTCTGTAAAATAAAATAAATAAATCTTTAAAAACAAACAAACAAACATTGGGTTGATGAGTAGAGAGCAGGACCTGAGGGAGTGTGGAATTTGGCACTCTTAAGTTTGACGGTGGGGTTGAAGTGAAACTAAATTCAAGTGAAGGATTCCACGCTCTGAAGAAGCGGCAGAGTTTTCAGAGGAGAAGAATGTTGGAGTGAAAATTGAGGAAAACTGAACATAACCATAACCCGTTTTTACTCTTTTGCAGAGGGAGGCCTTTGCCTTCTTGCAGATTTGCTACTGACACACCTCGAAACCATGGGCAAGATTGTTTCTATCCTGCTCAATTTTCAACCTGAAAAACAAAGATCACTCTCCCTCACAGGAAAAGCCAAAGCATTTGAATCTGTATCATTTTCTAAGCCTCTTTTTTTTTTTTAAGCTTCTTGGAGAAAAATGCTTGCTGTATTTTATTTACTTGATTTTACTCTGAAAAATGACAAAGATAATTAAACATTCTTTCTGTGTTTAACACAAACTTGAATATTTAGAATGAAACCCTGTGTATGGAAGGGTTAAACTCCCTTTCTGAAGTTGTTATATAATAGCTCCAAAATTACCAGGGACACCATTCATTTAAAAAATAAACCTTTAGTAATGTTTGACACTCTAATAATGCAATTTTTAAAAAATCCCTTCAAGATGAGTGTCTTATGATAAGTTGGACAGTAAGAAATAAAAAGAGCAGACATTAGGACCCCATTCACTTGCTCATTATCTAATCAACTGACACTAAGAACTTTAGAGTATGGATAACCATTTAATAACCCACCGACTTTATTACTTAAATTATTTGGAAGAATGGAACAGTAATATGTTGAACTCAGAAATGAGACAAAATTAGAAACATGAATAAACAGGAAAAATATAAGGAAGGAAGTGGGAATAAGCTTCAGAATGGTATAATACAACCAGGTATCACTAATAAAAATCATTTTCTAATAGTACTTTACCCATTTCATAGTATTTCCTAGTTGCACCGAAGTGTGCCAGAGGTGCCCATAATTCGGACATTCACCATGATGACCACTAAGTATAAGTTTAAAACTAAACCAACTTCCAGAATCATGCTCTATCTCCAAGGCTGCACATTACCAATGATATTATATGCACTTCTTCTAAAAAAAGATTGTGAATTAGGCCCCATAAAATATCAAGAATGGAGCTTTACTTAAAGTCTTGAGATAAAAACAGAGACCCTACCTATATCTTTTGCTGAATGAGATATGGAAGATTATTTCCATGACTCATTATAGTTACCTGGCCACATGCCTCCTCAGCAAATGTTACCCGACTCTCTGATTCATGGAGCAAGATCTAATTTCTAGAACAGTCTTGGAAATTAGGATATAAAGTTTGATCATTCCCCAAAGGATAGACTCTGGTTAATGGTGATTTTGGAGAGTCTGACATCTTTAGAAGTTATCCTAAAAGAACAAATTGGGATTAAAGTACTTTTACAAAGTAGGTCAGGAAAAGCCACAGAATACCAGACCAGGTAGACCAGAATACCCATCCTCACCAAATATCTCTAAAATAGTACACACATACACACAAATAGAGAAAGTCTCTAAGGTTTTGTCTATCAAATGAATTTCATTATGTGTGTATATGTAAATATACATACATATCCGGGATGATTCTTATTTCACTCAAGATCACAAACATTTTTAGAATAAATGGATAGCAAAGAAGAAAAATTATCCAGGAGAGACCCTCTTAAAAAGTCTGATGCTAAGGGAAAGAAAGAGAGCAGTGTAGGAAAGGCTCTTTCTTTTTTTTAGGCTAGTGGAGATGGGAGCAAGAAAAAGGACCCAATAGGAAAGGAAGAGCTGAAGATCCCGTACCAATCTATCTTGGAAAGGAAAATAGATAGCATATGTTAAGCACATGTGTTATGCCCTGGGCAAATGGCTTGCCATAAGTTTTCTCAGACAACTCTGAAGCTTGGACCTTCTTTTTTCCCCCATGCAGTAACATTAAAACAGTGCTGATCCCATTATATTAAATTTTTGTTTATGTGTCTCCTTGAAGGCAGAGACAATCCTTTATCCATTTTTGTGTCCTCAGTGCTTAGCACAGGATGGAAGTTCTGTTTGGCAAATTCAATAAGTGGCTGGATGTGAAGACGGGAGAGAAGAGGCAGAAGCAAGGGGTGAATCCAGGAGAGTGTAGTCAGGGCAGGCTCACGAATACACAGGCACTACTAGCCATGGAAAGGTAATGTTAGTCTTCAGGAATGTAGGTTAAAGACCTAGAGGGCAAATACGTGGAAAGAATTTGAAATAGAGAGATGAACATAAAGGGAAGGTGGGCCAGTGCCTTACAATGCTATTTGGTAGAGTAAACGGATATATAGTTAGAGTATGAATGTGTGCACGTGTGTGGGTTGAGGCCAGGTCTCCTAGACAGGAGAAGGATTTGGTAGCAGAAAACTATAAGGAGAACATGAAGACATTGCTGGGTACTCAAGAGGAAGGGTGATGGGGATGTATTTGAAGTCAATGCAATACGGGAGCTAGAAATCTTTTCTCTCACAATGGTTGGCAGTTTAAGAAGGGGGACTAGCAAGGTGAATGGTGCAGAAAGTCAAGGAAGGGAGCCATTACACGGTGGCAACAAGTGTATTAGAAATCTAGTCTGGAAGGAGCTCAGGATAGAATGTCACTCGATGAGGCCTCAGTCTGTCTGATTCATTCATTTTTTTCTGGATAAGCCGAGGCTAGAAACTTCCAGTTTTGCGTCCTTCTCTAAAAGTAGCCAGAGCCTCCTCAAAAATTAAGCTGATTAATTTTCAGAGGGTGTTTTATTCCAAGGAGTCGGCTTTGATTACAGAAACTGGTATCCTCAGCCCAAACCGCAAGCTACACAGAGACAGAACAAATCTAACTGCGAGAGGGAGGCTGACTCGTGAAAAGAAATGTGTGTGGCCAAATGATACAGCCACCATCAAATCATCGTCACCTCACTTTGATTGATCTGGGATCTCCAGGTTTCCTTTGGTGTCCGTTAGGAAAAGCTTATGGTCAGGAAATTTCCTGCCTCTCCTGTGGGATGAATTACCCAGAAAAATATAGCAAGACATTAAAGTTCAACTAACACTGCTCAGCTAAATCTATTATTGCTCCGATTAGAGAATGTCCACTGCCTGCTGACGTCATCGATGCTTCCACGGAGAGGGCCCTGCAGGTCATAACGGTCCAACATGAGCGCTTCACATATAATAACGTTAATAGGTAACATATGTTTATCCGGGTGATACATTATTTCTTTCTCTGTGATTCCAAACTATCTTTCTGATTCTTAAACACTTCCCACAGTTCACATCTGATCGTCTGAGTCTTTCTGAGAGTAAATTCAAGAAACAATTACACTTGACACTTTGACTCCAGGACATCTTTTCTCAAAATCATTTTTGTGCCAGCAGCTACCCAACTTGAAGATGCTGGATATCATCGCTGCTAGTGAATAAGCATCTGAGAGACGCAAAAAGAATCTGATCAGGAACCAGACATTCTCCATTTACAACCCACCCTCCTTCACCCTCAAACTCTCATTTCTTTTTTCTTCTTCTTTAACTTGTATTTGTGTCTTTCTTTATAAAATTTTGTTATCTTATTAATACTATGATTGCTCTCAGTGACCAAATGTTTATTTCCTCCTTATTAAAACAGGGATACCTGGGTGGCTCAGTGGGTTAAGTGTCTGCCTTCAGCTCAGGTCATGATCCTGGGGTCCTAGGATCGAGTCCCACATTGGGCTGTCTGCTCAGTGGGGAGTCTGCTTCTCTCTCTCTTCTCCTTTTGTCCCTCTCCCTGCTTGTGTTCTCTCACTCACTCTCTCTCTCTCTCTCAAATAAATAAATGAAAATCTGTTAAAAAATTAAAAAAATAAATCACCCATCTGTAGCACTGTGTTATGTTCCCCTATTGAACAGGAGGGTCAATGAAATGGCTCCTACCTTCAGATAGTTAATAGTTATATGTTCTCATTGTACGTTTTTCTACATGGTTGGTTTTTTTCCTCTGGATTTTCAACAATTCCTTATATGTTCTGAATATAATACACATTGTGACATAATTCTGCCGGAAGTCTGTTCATGTCCTTTCCCATTTTGCTGCATGTTTTCCTTGTCATCTTATTGTTTTATAACAATTCTTTATATATTTTGGATATAAACCTGATGTCAGTTACATGTGTTGAAATTTCTTCTTCCAGATTGTGTGCTTTTTTCCTACTTTCTTTATAAAGTCTTTAGGAAATTATAATTGTAATTTTTACAATAATGAGTTTTTGTATTTTGTTTAAGAAGTCCTTCTCCAAGGGCTCCTGGGTGGTTCAGTCGGTTAAGTGGCTGCCTTTGGCTCAGGTCATGATCCTGGGATCCTGGGTTGGAGTCCAGCGTCAGGCTCCCCACCCAGCAGGAAGTCTGCTTCTCCCTCTCCCTGCCACTCCTCCTGCCTGCACTTTTTCTCTCTCTGTCAAATAAATAAATAAAATCTTACAAAAAAGAAGAAGAGGAAGAAGAAGAAGTCCTTCTCCATATCAATCATAAGGATATTCACCTACATGTTCTACATTTTATAATTTTGTAATTTACACTTGGAACTAATTATTATATGATTTGGAAAGACTCCAATTTTTTTTTCATATTGATGAAAATTTGCCCAGGGCAACTTCTGTAAATAGTTCATTTTTTCCCCCTACTGATTCGAAATGTCATAAATAAAGTTTCTTTTTTTTTTAAAGGTTTTATTTATTTATTTGAGAGACAGAGATCACAAGTAGGCAGAGAGGCAGGCAGAGAGAGAGAGAAAGAGAGAGAAGGAAGCAGGCTCCCTGCTGAGCAGCGAGCCCGATGCGGGACTCGATCCCAGGACCCTGAGATCATGACCTGAGCCGAAGGCAGAGTCTTAACACACTGAGCCACACAGGCACCCATAAATGAAGTTTCTAAATCAACGGATTTTCCCCCACTAGGTTACTTAATCTACTCCATTGGTTTACTCTTCACTTACGTGCCAATGCTACTGCACAATTTTGAAGGAGCCTATTTGGATATAAATCCTGGTTTTCCTATTTACTGTTGATTTGGCCTTTGGGTACTTAACCGCAGTTATTGCTTTACTTAGCTCATCTATAAAATTGTATTAAGATCTCACTTCACCTCGCAGTCATTGCTGAGTCGTTTTCCATTTGTGACTTTAAGGTTCTAGGTCTTTCTTTTTCTTAGTAACTACCATGCCCACCTCTTGGGTTCTATTGTCATGTTGTCTCTCCTGATCCTGGGGTCTGGGGAAATTCTGATTAGTTGTCAAATAACCATTGCTATTCTGGGATCCCACTACCTTCTTAATATCTATCTAGGATAGGGGGATATAAGTCAGCCTGGGTCCCCAGATCTCTGTTCCCACCCTCATCTCTCTGGCCCCTCATGTTTTCTCTTTATATCAAGGAGCATTGAACACCTTAGCAAATGTCTTAGGGAAATAGCACCATGTAGGAGAGGGAGAGGTGGGAGAGAGGCAGAGAGAGAATCTTATGCAGGTTCCATGCCCAGTGCGGAGCCTGACTCAGGGCTCCAGCTCACAACCCAGAGATCATGACCTGAGCCGAAATCAAGTCTGATGTTGAACTAACTGAGCCACCCAGGCACCTCATAGTCTACATTTAAATACAAGTAGACAAAACGATTTATTTTGCAACTTTTTTGAAGAAACAGGAATCTCTATACTTCTCAATTTGACTATTACCTAAAAACACAGTTTTCAAAAGTCCCTATAAAAGCACTATCCACAGGGCGGCTGGGTGGCTCAGTGGGTTAAGCAGCTCCCTTAGGCTCCGGTCATGACCTCAGGGGCCTGGGATGGAGCCCTGCTTCGGGCTCCCTGCTCAGTGCCTGCTTCCCCTGTCCCTTTGCTGCTCACCCTGATGGTGCTCTCCCTAAAATAAATAAATAAAATGTATTTTTTAAAAAGTGCTATACAGGTATTAGCTTACCAAATTTGGCCTTTTTGTTATTTATTTATTTATTTATTTGTTTGTTTATTTTAAAGATTTTATTTATTTATTTGACAGAGAGATATCACAAGTAGGCAGAGAGGCAGAGAGAGAGGGGGCGGGGGGAAGCAGGCTCCCTGCCGAGCAGAGAGTCAGATGTGGGGCTCGATCCCAGGACCCTGAGATCATGACCTGAGCTGAAGGCAGAGGCTTTAACCCACTGAGCCACCCAGGCGCCCCCCCCCCCAAATTTGGCCTTTAAAAAAAAGTTTTTATTTATTTATTTTACAGAGAGAGACACGGCGAGAGAGGGAACATAAGCAGGGGGAGTGGGAGAGAAGAAGTCTTCCCTCTGAGCAGGGAGCCTGATGCGGGACTTCATCCCAGGACCCTGGGACCGTGACCTGAGTGGAAGGCAGACACTTAATGACTGAGCCACCCAGGCACCCCAAACTTGGCTTTTAAACAAAAGTTAACTTGAACTTTTAAATGAAAGGAGAATTATTATTTTTAGGTAAAAGTTTCTCATCTGAAAAGACAAACTTGGATTAATCTGTCTAAATTATTCATTGATGTAGCTAGTTAATGAATATGTAGAGCACTTAGATATTTTCTCAGGCAAAGATTGTGACTTCATTTGATAGATACTAATTTCTGAGAAGTTCTTATTTATTGAGGCTTATTAAATTGTACAGAACAAAAGATACTCCCTGAAAAGAGACGAATCCATGCCTCTTCCATAGCTTTAAGGAAAAATTGTCTTCTCTTTTTTTTCTTCTAGTGGTTTCACCACCTTTTAGTTCCGTGGTATGATAGATACTCATTTTGGACCCCAGTACTAAGAATTTTGTGTAATTGTTGATAGAGTCAGTCTAAATTTGATTTCATGTTCGCAGATCCTTTCTTTGCTAACTATAAATTGTAGAATGGCTTTTAATGCTTACAAGGTTGACAAATTACTTCTTTTCAAGAATCTCAACTATTTGAAAAGTACCTATTTAGGTACTATTTAGCTATCATTTTTAGCTTTTTTTTTATATCATATTTAGCTTTCTTAACTACAGTCAGAACACCTCCCTTATGGGCACTAGATTTTCTTTTCAGGTAGTTTGAATCCTTGTGATTATGCTCTTGTTGGCCATGGACAATAATGTAAGTGTACATGTTCGTGGGTATTAATGGAGTTAGAGTCCATCTATAATCTCTGTCTCTTGTTCTCTGCGTGGTAGTTCCAACATTAGTTTGGTTTTCACCTTTGTTGTGCTGGTTGGATCTGCCTGATGCATCCCACTTTCGATTTATTCTAGGATTTGGCTAGTGGTTTATATCATAGTTCAGTCCTTCAAACTCGGATTATCGTCCTGTGGGTGTGTTCCGAAAATGCTCAGCTTAGCAATAAGAACTTATGTTATAAGAACTTATGTTATAAGAACTTAGTAATAAGCACTTATGAGCTCATGGCATGGATAGGAGATCCCCTTCTCTAGCACTGTTAACTCTGGGGTAACCCACACGTTGTCTGGCTCCAGGGACCCTTTTCCCCTCTTCCTCAGGACAGTGTGAGGTTTTCTCTCTTCTCTCTGGTTGGTTTTTTTTTTTTTTTTTAAAGATTTTATTTATTTATTTGACAGACAGAGATCACAAGTAGGCAGAGAGGCAGGCAGGGAGACAGGAGGAAGCAGGCTCCCTGCTGAGCAGAGAACCTGATGTGGGGCTCGATCCCAGGACCCTGGGATCATGACCTGAGCCGAAGGCAGAGGCATAACCCACTGAGCCACCCAGGCGCCCCTTCGCTCTGGGTTTTAAATGTCAAGAGTTGCTGCCACAGCAAAGCAGATCCCCAAGCCAGGGTTGGCCTCAGGACAGGGCTGGAAGGCGAAAGGGTCAGGAAAAAGGAAAACCACTGGGAATTTCTGCCACACTCTGGCACTTGGACAGCCCTTCTCCTGGTCTACTGACCAGACCTGCGGAGTTTCTCTCTGATTTTTGGCAGCACATTTCTGCCAATGGGCTTGCCTGCAGGTCAAGACTGGGCTGCAAAGGAATGAAGAACAAACAGGGATTTTCCCCGTGTAGCAGATCATTATTTAGGTTTTAGCGGTAGCCCCTATAAGTTGGCTTACATGATCAAGGCTGACACCAGATGTTCTGGATCTTTAAGAACACACATGGAGATTGACCACATGGACTAGGAAATTGAACCACGGCTCAGCTGTGTACACCCAGTGCAGCTGCTCTGGTAATGGGGCGCCTTCTCAATGATGCTAATCACATTAAAATTGAAAAGCCACATGAAAGGAAATAAGAAATCACTGCGGGCAGAACCGTGTGTAGTCTGTTCAGTTCCATCTTAAGGGAAGCTCTGAGGAGGTATTTGGGACAGATTTAGGACATTGGCAAAGACGGAGGCCCTGAGGGAAAGAATTTGAGAGAGCTTCTAGGTGTCACCTGACCCAGTGGCCTTTGGAGCAAGGTCAGTGTGAGCAACATGACAGAGGTATGCATATTCATATCCTGTTCCATTAGTCAGCATAGCTGGGAGAAAGAGGCTGAGCTGGGAAAAGACCGCAGCCCACCTTCTGCTGCCCTGGGTGGTTTGCCTTGGAGCTAAGTCCCAGGCAATGTGCCCCTTATATCTGCTTCTTGCCCCCAGGGCGGGGCCTTCTACAGAGGGGATTGGAACAAAAATTTGCTATCAATTATAGTTTAAGCCTGATTATATCTAAAATCGGCCTTTAAACTTTTTTTATTTTTATGTTTTGAGATAAAATTCCAATTACAGTCTTATTTCTTTATTGGTTGGTACCTTGCTTTTATCCTTTACCATGAAGTTTTGGTCCCTGTTTCTAAGTGAATTAAACATGAAAGTTTTTTTGTTTTTTTGTGTTTTTTTGTTGTTGTTGTTGTTTTTTCTTGTGGGTTTTTTTGGCCCTACCTGTTATTCTCAATTAGGGTCTTCGATGATTACCATGTGCCAAGCACTGTCCCAGGTATTTTTGCATAAATTACTTCCTTTACATCTCAGAGCAATATATAGAGCTCAGAGAGATTTTGCAATCTGCAAAAGAGCCAAGTTGAGATTCCTACCCAGAAGTATTGTTTAGCCCTTGCGCTCCCTTTCAACGTCATGGGTAATAGACAGTTGTTCCCTTGTACTCTATTTGTCTTCTACAACCTCTGGTGCCCAAACACATGTACATTTTGTTATCACTAGCTTTTGTCATAAAAAAAAAATTGAGCAACTTGTTTTTGGAAACCCTTGACAACTGTTTGGAATATCAAGAACCTTGGCCACTGCCAGACCTTAATTCCATAGGGAACCCGAGAGGGTCTGCTTTTACAAGGCACTGCCACTGATCCCTTTCACCTCAAAGAGTCACCGTGACCTTTGACATCTGGTTCATAGCCTGGACATTTAGCTCCTAACCAGGCTGGATATCGGGCTCAGGGCCTGACTGTGCAGCCTTCCCAGGAAAGGAGAGTGGGGACATCTCTTTCACTACGGCCAGTTCCTCTACTGGGAAAAATCTCATGGGTAGTATCAGAATAGTGACTCTCCTTTGGGGCTGCCCAGAAGTCACGGCAGAGTAGTCTGTAATGGAAGGACACGGTAGCTAGAGATGTTGTGATCCTGGTCCCATCTAAGATGGGAGAGATGATGTGGACGAGGATAGAGAACACATAAAATTTAAATGAAGCACTAATTGACATAGACTAGTGAAAATTCAGTGTACAGTAGTGCCCCCTTATCTGCAGGGGGTCCGTTCAAGACCCCCGGCGGATGCTTGAAACTGCAGTGAGTACCAAACCGTAGAGATACTGTGTTTTTTCTCCTACATATATACCTGTGATAAAACTTAATTTATAGGGGCGCCTGGGTGGCTCAGTGGGTTAAACCTCTGCCTTCGGCTCAGGTCCTGATCTCAGGGTCCTGGGATCGAGTCCCGCATGGGGCTCTCTGCTCAGCAGGGAGCCTGCTTTCCCCTCTCTCTCTGCCTGCCTCTCTGCCTACTTGTGATCTCTGTCTGTCAAATAAATAAGTAAAATCTTAAAAAAAACCTTAATTTATAAATTAAGCACAAGAGATGAATAACAATAACTAACAAGGACATAGAACAATTACTACAATTACTATAATAAAAGTTATGTGAATGTAGTCTCTCTCTCTCTCAAAATAGCTTACTTCTTCTTGCGATGATGTGCAATGATAAAATGCCTATGTGATGAGATGAACGAGGGGCATGACACAGGCACTGTGCGGAGCACTTGGCCACAGCTGACCTTTGGACCATGCGTCAGAAAGAGAACAATCTGCTTCTGTACTGCAGTTCACCACAGGTAACCAAACTGCAGAAAGCAAACCTACGTTGAGGAGGAAGTCTACTGTATTTGCATAATTTATATTTTGAGGAATCTGTGCACATTGTTTTTATACTCTTACCCAGCAATTTCTTTCTCTCTCTTTTTTTTTTAAAGTTTTTTTTTCTTTATTTGGCACAGAGAGAGAGAGATCACAAGTAGGCAGAGAGGCAGGCAGGGAGAAGGGGGCGAAGCAGGCTCCTTGCTGAGCAGAGAGCCCAATGCAAGGCTCGATTCCAGGACCCCAAGATCATGACCTGAGCTGAAGGCAGAGGCTTAACCCACTGAGCCACCTAGGCGCCCCAGCAATTTCTTTTTTATCTTTTATTTTATTTTTTTTTAAGATTTTAAAATTTATTTTATTTGACACGAAGAGAGAGCACAAGAAGGGGGAGCAGCAGGCAGAGGGAGAGTAGAAACAGGCTCTCCTGAGCAGGGAACCTGATGCGGGCCTCCATCCCAGGACCCTGGGATCATGACCTGAGCTGAAGGCAGACGCTTAACAGACTGAGCCACCCAGGCATCCCCAGAATTTCTTTCTACAGTGCCCTAGCAATAAGCATTATAAATGTAAAAGGGAGAATTAAAAACCAGGGATGTGTGCTTAGAAGAATAATAGCCGAGTTCAGATGTAGGAAATTCAGTTGAATAATTTAGGAATTTTTTCCTATTAATTTTATTGTTTTCAGCCACCGATTTGTTATTTGCACTCACATGTGAAGACCCAATCACAGATTGTCGATTTTAAAGCCACAAAGCAGATGTTCTGCATCCAGTGCTTTGTCAAGTTTGTATTCCTTTAGAGCCTCCTGCAGCTCTGCATTCAGCTCTGGTGTTTAACTTCGCTCCCATGCAGGGCTTGCTACTGTGGTTGTCAGCACCCTGCAGAGAGAACAGCCCCCAAAGGAGCCCGGATCACAACAGAACTTGGGCCGCTGCCTCTAAGCAGTGTCTTCCCACCAGCTCACATGTACCTCTGGGTGGCACGAAGGCGCCGTGACAATGTCAAGGGCAATCGCTTCCACATCAATAGCAGAATGAACTCTTTCCTACCCATCTTCTTGCTTTCCATCTTCCCCAAGTCTTTTCAAAAGGTGGATTTGCATGTCCTTTTCCAGATGGAAAACCTAGCCACCAAGTAACAACAACAACAAACCCTGCACATGAGCTTTACCCTCTTGTTTTACCAACAGTAGCACTTCAGATCTGCAGACAAGTCGGCGGAGAAAATATCACGTACTTCAAGGAAGGGTTTATTTAACAAAGTCATTTCTGGCTGGCAGATGATCTGAACAATGTATGTGAAGGACTAGGTGATGGGAAATTCTTGAATAACCCTACACAAGATAATTCTCTCCCTGGTCCAGAATGTAATGTCATCTTACACGTCATATTTTTCGTCAGTTTCCACATCCAATCAGACATGAGCTTTTTAAACTACAACTTCCGGGAGCGCTCACTTTTCATTTAGGCTCTAAACAGGGGGGAATTATTGTTTCTACAGAAGCTCTCAGATTAATCCCACGATGATCAAGGTGCACTGAGGGAATTCGGGAGCTAACCAGGAACAGCACCACTGATGTCTTTTTTTTTTTTTTTAAAGATTTTATTTATTTATTTGACAGACAGAGATCACAAGTAGGCAGAGAGGCAGGCAGAGAGAGAGGGGGAAGCAGGCTCCCTGCTGAGCAGAGAGCCCGACGTGGGGCTCGATCCCAGGACCCTGGGATCAGGACCTGAGCCGAAGACAGCGGCCCCAACCCACTGAGCCACCCAGGCGCCCCAACCACTGATGTCTTAAGGAAGACTCGAGCTGAAGGGAAATGTACAGGCACAGGACACTCAGGGGACAGAACTAGGATGTGTCATGGTCATTCTCTCAAAAGCAAATTGAGGCCACAGAATCATCTGCTGTCATAATAATGCAGAAGTTGGATGTCCTGCCTCAGACCAGGCACCAAGGAGAAGAGCAACATAGACTATCCTGAGGAGAATATGGCCAGCATTTCAGCTTGTCCCCAGGAAGCAGCCGTGTTTTCTTTATTTTCCTCTGGAGCTCACTCTCTGTGGACAGATGCGAAGGGGGCTTGGGGAGAGGCCCTGGAGACAGGAAGCCCCCTGGCGTGCTCTGGAAGCTAGCGTTCAGATCTCTCACGCATGCGTGGAGAGCTGACAGGACAGCCTACCGGAAGTCTCTGCCTGAGAGACAGGGAGTGAATGAGGAGAGAACTTCCCCTAAGGGAGGAAGGAGTCGTGACAAGCTTGACCCAAAAACAAAGCCTTAGTCATCGAAGGGGAGCACGGAGCAAAAGCTGTCACTCAACCAAGTCCCTGGACCTTGACTGAGTCCAAGGGCAAGGATGGAAGCCGTAAGTGAAGCAACTGAACAGCTGTGACACCAGAAGCTGAGTTTCTGTGTGGGTGGCACAGATTTGATGCTCTTTAAACACGATGAGAGCAAGGACACCAAGGTGCCCCTTCTGCCACAGACCAGCACACATTCCAAGTCCCGGGGGGCTCC
The DNA here is from genome assembly GCA_004024625.1 of Mellivora capensis. Lineage (NCBI taxonomy): Eukaryota > Metazoa > Chordata > Mammalia > Carnivora > Mustelidae > Mellivora > Mellivora capensis. Next base: position 17,291 of record PISX010009823.1, on the reverse strand, counting down.
TAAGCATCTGTGGTGGTCCAGATGTGGGATGACAGAATCATGGAGGTGGATGGGGCTGTCATCTACGATGATCTGATCATCAGAGAGCCTGGGCAAGACTGGGTAGAGACCAGGGTGTTGCATGAGGAGTTCCTAGGGATAGTGGGAACCATCTCAATGATGTTCTCTTGTGGGATACATATTTATTAACTTTTTTTCCTTCCCTTAATTATTTTGATACAATACAATCAAATGCCTTCCATCAAGGAAGCTACAACGCTGTACTTAAGACCTAATTCCTAAATTTCTGGATGGAGAGTCAGAATAAAATCAATGTGACCAACTCCCAGTTAGTTACTCAGGCCCTCTAAGCTTCTGTGCAACTCTTGTGATATCTAGCCCATCCACTTTCTTAGGGAAGGCTAGATTCATGGAAGCTGGCCAGGATAGCTTCCTGGAGATGGGGGTTCAGAGTACAGGATAAAGAATCAGCCAAACCACAGCATCAAAACAAAAAAAAGATACACACAAGAGTGCAAGGTTGGGGCTGGAGGAAACATGACCAAACCATGTGGTCAACTTGAGGTATGCGCATTAAGCAGAAATAAAACTATGGAACCAAAAATGGGGCAGAGCAAGAGATGAAGAATTCCCCTGGGGCAGGGCTTCAAGACATCCTGGAGCCTTCCTAAAGATGCACCTCTCTGGCCTTCCTAGGTGTGCTTTGCACATTTAAGGGCAGGAAACAAAATGCACAGGTTTTATGATCCCATGCTAGAGTAATTTGTTGGAGCTCCACCATAGTAAATTGCCACAAACCAGGTGGTTGAAAGGACAAAAATTGCATTTGTTCACCATTCTGGAGGTTAGAAGTTTGAGATCAAGGTGTTGATAGAGTTGGTTTCAGCAGAGGTCCCTCTCCTTGGCTTGTAGATGGCCACCTTCTCCCTGTGTCTTGACATGGTCTTCCTTTTGCGTGAGTCTGTGTCTTCATTTCCTCCTCTTATAAGGACACAAGCTGTATTGGATTAGGGTCCACACGAAAGACCTCATTGAACCCCCATTGTCTCTGTAAAAACCCTATCTCCAAATACCACTACATTCTGAGGCACTGGGGGTTAGGACCTTCAACATCTGAATTTTGGGGGAACATAATTCAGCCCATCACATGTTTTAAAAATAATTATATTAGAGTGTATACTTATGGTTAGCTTCCTAGTAATTAATGAATAAAGAAGTAGTTTCTATTATAATACCCTCTGCACTGAGAAGACACCAGACAGTAGAGAAAGGAAATTGAGGGCAGTTCAGGCTAAGACACGGGTTGGTAGGAGACTAGGTCATCACCATTTCCAACCCTGCCATCAGGTATTATGTATCTTTGGGAGAGAGCTGGACAGCAGATTCTGTCTGTCTGCCTTTTCGGGAGAGTGGTCCTTTCAAGTCAAGGAGCAGGAAAATAGTGGAAGAGAGTGGCACCCAATCAGCTAGTCAGTGTCTCAAGAAGGAGACACTATATCCCTCTTGAGGAGGGGTTTGAGTGCTGGGAGTTTATGAGGGAGTGTTCTCTGGATCAATACCTGTGAAGAAATAAGGGTGGGCAGAGGGAGGCAATGGACCCCAGGCTGGCAACGTAAGTGCAAGAGTAGCCTGAGCTGATCCCAGAGTTCTGGAGCTGGGATGGCCCCTCTAAGTTGAACCCCCATTAGACGAGAGTCTGTTTCCCCCAACCCCACATATATTAAGGTTGAGTTTTTAGATAAGGACCATCCCCAGGGATGGCACATGCCCTTAGACAAGGCATTCTCTTTACACCCCCAAGAACTGGAGGATGAAAGGCCTCAGTCTCAGAGGGAGGATCCAAGTGACTCATTACAGCACCCACTGGAGTCAGTTTTATACACACACACACATATATATATATATATATATATAGAGAGAGAGAGAGAGAGAGAGAGAGAGAGAGGGAGAGAGAAGGAATTCTTCAGAAAAGCATCATTCAGGGGCCCATGAGAAGATAAGCCCCCAAATAACAAATACCAGCATGAAATTAGTCTTTGATCCTCCCTGATCAAAAAGATGTGAATCCTATAAAAGGTGGTCATGATGTTGGTTTCAAACCACGATATCCTCTAAAATTAGAGAGATTTTAAAAATGGGTTCATGTGATCCATTGGCCCCTAAAATGCCAATTAAATAACTACAATCAACAAAATTCCTGAACTTACATTTGTCTTTTCCACATGACCTTTTTTGGATTAACAGAGAATTCATAAACAACCACTTTGTATATAGTGAGTTTTCTAACCTTTATAGATAAATAGAAACATATAAAATATGTGTATTTCACCTTTCTCCCTCTCTGACCATTCAAAGAAAAGCAAAAATAAATTCTTATACATCTAATGTATTTGAACTCTGGACATTTACAAGATTCAATTATTCAATGGGTTTCAACTGAAACCCAACTCATGAGTTTCAGCAGATACTGAACGTGTTACTGAACATCTTCTGTATGCCCAGCACAATGAGTGAACTGAGACTTGGAAGTGCTTTAAAAAAAGATAAGGGCCCAGCTCAGTTATTTACAGTCTTTGGATGACCCAGACCAAAAAAAAAAAAAAAAAAGTAAAAAATGAAATAAAATAATTAGACATTGTTTTATGTGCTGTTAAGAAGACAGTGTGCCAATCTAGAGAATAACTGAGGTAAAGGGCACAGCTGGTTTTGTTGGAGTATTGAGAAGGCCTCTCTGAGGAGGTGACCTTGAAGCTTTGGTTTGAAGGTCAGGAAGGGAATGGACATTTGTGCTATAAAGGAAGGGTTCCAGACAGGGAGGACAGGATGTACAAAGGATCTGAGGTGAGAAGGAGCATTGAATGATTGACGTGTAGTGAGGGAGGGAGTGACAGGAGGTGGCATTAGGAGGGATAAGAGGGTGCAGATCAGGTAGGGCTTCAGAGGGGGTTAGATTTTATTCAAATTACAACCTGAAGGCATTGAAGTATTGTCAGCTGGGAAGAGAGGTGCCTGATGTATGTTTCAAAGAAGATGGCTCTGGTCTTGTGTAGAGAATGAACCGGGGCGGGGTGGAAGGGGGGCTTGATCAACAGCAGGGAGAAGAGTTAAGAGGCAGGCACAGAACACTAGGGATGGAGGATGAAGAGACTGGAATGACTGGGATTGAACTGTGGGTGGGTGGGGCTAGACAGGGAGGGGGGAAATGGGCGTGGTTAGAGGGACTCTGAGATACTTCCCTGAAGCAACTTTACTGAGATGGAGAGGGCCAGGAACAGAAATAAGATTTGAGTGTTAGGGGTGGAGAGTGAATTAGCATTGACTTTCTGCTTCTTTCTCTTCCTCCTATCACACACATTCTCCTTCCATGTGCCTATGCATACCTTCACAGCTTGTAGATATTAATTAAATGTAATACCACCCATTCGTTAATATTATAAAAATACTGGGACGCCTGGGTGGCTCAGTTGGTTAAGCAATTGCCTTCGGCTCAGGTCATGATCCCGGCGTCCTGGGATTGAGTCCCACATTGGGTTCCTTGCTCGCCAAGGAGCCTGCTTCTCCCTCTGCCTCTGCCTGCCACTCTGTCTGCCTGTGCTCGCTCTCTCTCTCTCTCCCTGACAAATAAATAAATAAAATCTTTTAAAAAATTATAAAAATACTAATGATAATAACTAGTACCATGTTTTGCATATAAATCAGGGACTATGCTAGGTGTTGTATATGCCTTATGTCATCCATCCTCACTATAACCCTGAGCGGAGACCCCCATTGGTTGGGGACAAAAACCAAAGCCTACAGAGTATAAGTCACTTGCTCAAAGTCACATTATGACTTACGTGGCATTGAACCCAGGAAGCTGGACTCCAAAGCCGACATCGTCTTTCTATATACTGAATTTAAGTCTTTGGAGATGTTAATTCTCTTGACAGTTTTCATGACACATTCAAACATTTCTCTGCAGAGAAAACTATTTCCTTCATACTGTCATGGGGCAGTTTCAGTTAATATTTCTTCACCATCTGTATGTGATCAGTTTAGCAGCAGTAAATCAAAGTCTGCCAATGTTTTGTATCAACACAAGCCTTCTGCTTGATTTCAAATATGTTCAGACTGAGCCTAGAATAGAGAGTATGACGAATTGTCAAATCCATAGTGTCTGTAGTTTTTCTAGAGGATTTCTGCCTGTAGTTTCCATTAACGTTAAAGGCAGTTAATTTTGTTTGATAGTGAACAGACCCTTTTGAGTTGAAAATAGGAATGATTCCAAGTACACAGGGGAACAGGATATTTGGAACTTATGGATTACTGATAACACCTACTGCCTTTTCTTTTCTTTTTTTTTTAAGATTTTATTTTTATTTGACAGACAGAGATCACAAGTAGGCAGAGAGGCAGGCAGAGAGAGAGGAGGGGAAGCAGGCTCCCTGCTGAGCAGAGAGCCCAACATCGGGCTCGATCCCAGGACCCTGGGATCATGACCTGAGCCGAAGGCAGAGGCTTAACACAATGAAGCACCCAGGTGCCCCAATACTGCCTTTTCTTTCTTGCAGGCTGAGCAGTCTACCCCTCACCAGCCAGGGTGGGTGGGGCGGGGGGTCACTTGTGGACATAACTTCTGGTCCTGGTGACCAGCTTCCTGTAGAGTTCCTCTGAATGCCAGCCACTGTGCTGGGGGCTTCATATACGGTGTCTTTGACTTTCAACATCAAATCACAGAGAAGGAAAACAAAGCCAACAGCAACGCTGCATGTCCTCAGAGACTTTCCCCTTTAACAACAACTTTTTCTTGCTCCTCCCCATAACTTCATATTAAATTTTAAATTAATTAATTTTATATTTTCAAGATGTGTTCTTAGAAATGATGGTCATGGTAGGGAACTGAGACATTACACCAAAATAAAAATAAGTCATCTATATTCATGTTATCCAGATATAACTGCGGTTGAAATGTTGTCATTCCTTCAAGTCACGAATGACTATATCAGTTTACTTTTGTATGGACTACTTCAATTTTATTTTAAAACAATATAACCTACAAGAAGTTTTCCATGTTGTTGCCTATATGTCAAAACAAAAACACTTAAAAATATTTATAATGTTCTAGGATACAGCTATATCCTCATAATTTCCCTAATGTTTGACATTAAAATTTGCACAAGGGAAGATTACATTGCCAGAGCTGCTACACCAAAAAAGTATAATGATACTAACACAATATTTACACGTACCCGACTGAAAGAAGACCAAAGAGAATTTGGAAGATTTTTGTTCATGTTGTTATTTTGAAACAACCTCAAACTTATAAAAATGTTGCCAGAATGTTTATTTATTCCTGAACCATTTGAGACCAAGTTGCTTACATGATGCCCCCTGAAAACACAGGAAAAACTGTGTATTTCCTAGGAAAAAAGGTATTCTGCTACATAATTATAATATTATTATCAAATTCAGGAAATTAACACTGCTACACAGCTACTGTCTAATCTTCAGGCGCATTCCAGTTTCAACAGTTCTTCCCAAAATGTCCATTATATAAAATGATCCAATCCAGATCACATTGCATCCAGTGGCCATGTCATTCATTTTAGCCTCCTTAAATGTAGAGCAGTCCCTCAGCATTTCCTTGGCTTTCATGACCTTGGTGCTCTTGAAGATTACAGATCAGTTATTTTGTAGAGTGTCCCTAATGAGTCTGATGTTTCCTGTTCTGCAACTTTGTCAGGGATACCACGGAGGTGATGTTATGCTCTTATTACATTCTATCAGGATTTGTCCCACTATTGGTGACAAATTTTATTTTTAAAAAAATTTATTTATTTTAGAGAAAGGAGGGGGGGGAAAGAAGAGAGAGAATCTCAAGCAGACTCCCCCCTGAGCGCAGAACCCAACACAGGTCTCAATCGCATGACCCTGAGATCATGATCCCAGCTGAAATCAAGAGTCAGATGCCCAAGGGACAGAGCCTCCCAGACACCCTAGTGATGTTCACTCTAAACACTTGTTTAACATTATGTCTATTAAGATTTTTTACTATAAAGTTATTCTTTCTGTCTCTGCCATTAATAAGTATTTTGAGGGGAACGAGTTTCACCTCAAATTTTCAATTGATTCATTATTAATTTAAGTCAGTATGGGCTAATGGATTCCTGTTTTGTTCAATGGATTGTAATCTATAACTACCATTTATTTTGATGCACAAATCACTCCAGATTTGGCCAGTCAGATGTCCTATGACCTTCTGAATTATCTCCAATATTCTTTGAGCACTTTCTTACTTTGAGCACAATAAGATGTTCTAGGCCCATGTGATACTTTCCCACCCCAGCTCTGGAATCAACATTTTCTTCCTAAGAGTCTTTGTTTCTTTTACTGGAATTTAGAAACCATGGTCTGGATACCACACTTGCTCATTACTGCTATGGTATTGTTGTTCCCAGGTACTCTAGGTAAACAGAGCTAGGGAAGACATAGAGAGAATATATATAGATTCACATCCATACTTATTTCTATAACTATATTGAAAGCATCAGTTTTTGTATATTTATGCAATCTATCATTAATTCTAAATTTGTGACTTCCATTATTTTTATGTCATTAAAGTCCTTGCTTGTCACACTGTTTCTTTGTTTATATCTTATAGTTTTCTAATGGGTTTCCTTATTATGTTTACCTTCTCACCTGGAATTTATTTGGAGTATGTTATAAGATGAAACTCTTTCCTGTTTACTGTTTCAAGTCATCAGTCAATCCCCAGTATACTTTATGGAGTAATATATCCCTCCTTCATTTATAATATTCTCTTTTCAATATTTTGTCATATATATTAGAGTTTCAAGGATATCCATTCTGTCTGTTCATTCTTTTGAATCAGACATTCAATTTTCATTATCGTAGCATTATATTATATTTTAATATCTGTTAGGGTAACTTCCCTACACCAGAAATCTTGCATGCCAAGGGACTGATATTGTGTTGCCCCCAGAACATTTGGAAGCACTGTCAAATGACTGAGGAAGCGACTTGGAGTCTGGGGACTCTGTGTCCGTTCCCAAATTTTGTTGCACATGTAGCCATTTCCTTTGTTTGCCCCGAATTCTGGAGCAAATTGTTGGCCGGAGCATCTGCAGGGATTTGAATAACCAGCACGGTGGGGGAAGGCGGATTTGGATCCTCTCATACAAAGAAAAACTGGGGCGCCTGGGTGGCTCAGTGGGTTAAGCCTCTGCCTTCAGCTCAGGTCATGGTCTCAGGGTCCTGGGATTGAGTCCCGCATGGGGCTCTCTGCTCAGCAGGGAGCCTGCTTACCCCCCCCCCCACTCTCTGCCTGCCTCTCTGCCTACTTGTGATCTCAGTCTATCAAATAAATAAATAAAATCTTAAAAAAAAAAAGATAAAAACTAAGTTCACTGAGTTGTAATATTATTCAACAACTTTCTAGTCCTCTCTTTTGTTTGCTCCTTATTAGCCATCACTGGAGCCTCGCAGGTTGAACTTTAAAGCAAACCAGAAGAGAGACTACAGATAGCATAGGAGTTAAGACCTAAGAATTACAATGAAAATGATGTATTATGAGCATAATTTTTAAAAAAAGGAAGTAATGCATTAAAAACAGATCTTCGGGCAGCAGCTCTTGCTGCCCATGGGTCCTCTCCCTGTGCTTTAATAAAGCCACCTTTTTGCACCAAGAATTCTTTCTTCGGGGGCACCTGTGTGGCTCAGATGGTTAAGCATCTGCTTTTGGCTCATGTCATGATCTCCAGGTCATGAACATCAGGCTCCCTGCTCAGTGGGGAGTTTGCTTCTCCCTCTCCCTCTGCCTATCTCCCTCTCCCTGCTTGTACTCTGTCTCTCTCCTTCTCTCAAATAAACAAAAAAAATCTTTAAAAACAAACAAACAAATAAACAAACAAGCAAACAAACTAGATCTTCATTTTTATGTTATAAAATGCAGGCAATTCATTTTATCATATCCTAGTCTGATTATCACTGTGCCTTGTTTATTTCTCCTAGTGATTAAAACAAGCCTTATTCTTTGGAGGGGTGGGGTTATTTAGTCGGAGGCACAATAGGCAGCAGAGAGACAGCAAGGTAATCCTTTACATTTACTGTTATTGGTATTCTACAGGGAAGGCTGCCAGTGTGTCCTTAATTTCTTGCTCCACTGATTTACAAATGGTAACCGTATAGCTGGGAATCAACACAGTGGCAGACTTTTTAAAAAGCCCCTCATTTCTTAAATGGCTAGCCGGCAAGTGTCCAGAAAGCATTGTTATCTGAAACAGCAGAGTGACAATGGAAACATTGATGTTGGCAGATAACAAGTCACAAAGCTACATGAGAATACTAGGTCATTGGTGCTTCAATGTTTCATATTGTTTTCAGACGTGCAACTTTTTTTATGATTCAGTTCTGCAGTGGTACGTTTAGGTGGAAGTACTAAGTGACTTTTAGATAAAATTATGTGAAGTATGACAAATAGTAGCCTTAAAGAGAAACAGTAGCATCAATATTTCAGTTCGAAATAGGTCTTCATATTGCCTTCATATTCACAATACGCTAAGTCTATTTTTCTTTTCTGCATCTAAAAAATAATTGTGCTGATAGAGTACTTGGGGCTTATAAAATGTTTTCACCTACATTAGCTCGTTTTTTTTTTTTTTAAGGCAAACATTTATTGAGGCCTTGCTCAGCATTGGACATGATGAGAGAGCACAGAAGCATTCTCACTGACTCCTCACAAAGGTAACATGGGGCAACTTTCAGATTAGCTCTATTAAATAAGTGAGGAAACAGAGATTAAAGAGGTCAGGAATTTCCCATGGTTCTGTTCCATTTCTAGCAAGTGCTAAGAGGCAGTTCTTTCTGAATTTGCTAACCTGCCCCAACTTCCCATAGACTTCAGAGGCTACTTAGGGAGTTTCTTGTTAAGCCAATTTTTCCAGTATTAACTATCCTCTGATGTCTCCTTTGGTACCCTAGCATCTTCCCCAATCTGCAAAGTTTTCATGGGAACAGCCACAAAGAGGAGTTTGGTATGAACCTGTGGATGGAGCAGCTGCCAATTTGACCACTCGTAAAGATCAGGTATGAGATGATGAGATGAAATTCAGAATATCAGGGTCTGATAAAATGTATTTAAAATACTTGGGACTCAGAGATGCAGACTAATATCTGTTCCCTTCTAGCACTGGGATATAAAGTTATACATTTTGTCTTTGCAAGATAAAACAGGAGACATCATTCTTTCCCATTTACGTCAGGGCTTGAAGGAAGAAAGAATCCCTTTGTTCCCTCTCCCCTTGATCAGTGGTCATGATTAAAGCCCAATCTGAGTTTAAATCTTGGATCCAGGCTTCATAAGGTGGATTTAGGGAAGTAACTCACTCTCCCTGGGCCTCAGTGTTCTTGGTGTTTCTTCATGGTGTTAGGAGGACTAACTCAGTTTCCAGACACAGCAGAGGCTAAAAGTGGTGTTAGTTTTTCTTCTTCCTAACTATTATTTTTATTTTAAAAGAGGCTATGGCTTTCTTAGAGGATCCTTACAAAGTTTCAGGTACCTCCCGCTACCAGCTTTGCTTGCCTACCCCTCGTGAGCCTCATCCCCTCCACTTCCATAGGGGCTACTGTAGACTAGGGTAGGATTGAAGATCATGCCCTAGAGAGTCTGGAGCCCCTTCATCATGTCCAGCTTGGTTGGGTACCAAGTATTTCTCTGGGGCTCCTGACGGCATCTCTTTCCCTGGCTTCTGGCACCTGATCTTATCTCTAAGTGCTAGTGGACAATTCTTGGATTGTCTCAAACTCGCCCTGAATTCAATACATCATAGATCCATCTCAGCACATTCTCCCCCCCAAAACTACTCTTCCTCCTGTTTCCTACCTCCCTTCTCTCCCACCTCCAACATCATTTTTCCTTTTTCTTAAATATAAGTTATCAAAAACAGTGTCTCACTGTTGTTGATGGCAACCATCAACCAGCACCTTTGTTTTCAACTCCTTGTAAAGTCGAGACTTCTTTGCAGGTCTTTATCACTATTGGTTCAATGTTTTCTCCCTGCTAGACAGCCAGCCCCATGAAGTCTGGGTCATGTCTGGTTTCTCATGACAGTATCTCTAAGACCTATCACAACCTCTGATAATGGTTGGCACACAACAACTAGCAACTGACTTCTGAACTACTCTCCATGCCACTTGTAGGGTTTTATCCGCCCCCCCCAGTCCCATTCCATCATTTCTAATGACAGTTTCCCTAGTGAAATTATCAAAGCCTTTCACTTAAGTTTGAATTCCGGTTATGCAACTTATTAGCTGTATAGACTTTGGGAATTTTTTTGGTTTTCTTAGTTCTAGTAGGGAAATGATAAGATGCATCCATAGGGTTGGAAGATTAAATGAAATAATATGTCTGAAGGGCTTTGAAAGTGTCTGGCGCATAGTAAATTCTCCATGCAGGTTGCCTAGAGGGAAATGTGAAATGAGGGGCATAAAAGACAGATTTCTCCCTAATTTTCAATATGTATAAGATTACCTTCTCTGGCACTCTATTTCCTTCAAATATCCTTTAAATCTAATATCTGAATTTCATTCCCTCAGGACCTTACTCTCTCCATTTGAAACTAACAGCTAATCTGATAAACCAATATATGCTAAAGGCTGATCTCTCAGGGGCTTTAAGTGTTATCTCTCTGGTAATATTTTGTAACTTAACAGATCCTCTAAAAAAAAATGAAAATGACTTTAAATAGGAGACATTTAAGCACATGGCAGGCAGCCCGGTGGTTTCTGGCCCACCAGTATCCCCACTCAGTGTCTTTTTTTCTCTTCCCATAGCTCTGCCTCTTGCCTCCCTCCCTTGTGCTCAGCTTCGTAAAAAGTTTCAAAGATAAACCTCTACAGGAGAGCAAATGAATCGGAGAGTTCTTGTCTGACATTTTGAGATTCTCAGTGGGTCCTTTCGCAGCCAGTTTGACTTGAACCCTAAGTGTTCTGTCTCGCTGCTCTCCCAGTACTATTGTCCTTCTAGAAATAAAGACTGCATTTCTCTTTCTAATCTTGCACCATTGCCCCAAATCCTAGATACTCTGCTGGGTTCCTGCTATGCTCTGATAGAGTTCCCTCAATGCTAATTCTCTCTGCTTGCCTGATTCTAAATGCCGTTGCTTTGGAATTACATGTGCTCCTTTCTGCTTGTGTGTGTAGAATTCCCTCCCCTGACACCATGTCAACTCTACAGAATACTTCATGTTTCATGCCTGGTCCCCTTGGTTCTGGATGCCAAGCACTTTTTACTCGACCTCTCTTTTAGAAACTGTTTTTTGTTGTTGTTGACAAACAGGCTGAGTTTAAATCTTGGATTTAAGATTTTTCTTTTTCCTTTCTCTCTCTTTCTTTCTTTTTTTCTTCCTTTCTTTCTTTTTGAGAGACTGAGAGTGGGGGAAGGACAGAGAGAGAGAGAGAGAGAGTCCCAAGCAGACTCCCCCTCTATGTGGAGCCCCACACGGGGCTCCATCTCACGATCACAAGATCATGACCTGAGCCAAAATCAAGAGTTGGATACTCAACTGACAGAGCCACCCAGGTGCCCCTGGAAACTCCAGTCAACCTTCACCCAATGGACTTAACTGATTCTTTCTTAGCTATGACCCTAAGATAATAGATGTAGTACAGGCCGGCCTTTTTGCTACTAATCTAATCATTTTATGCCCAGTTACTTCTCCTTGATGAGAGCTAACATCTTCAACTCCTTGAGTTAGGCATATCTAGAGAGACATTTAAAAACACTTGGAATAGTAAACAAAACAAAATACAAATAAAAACAAGAACACAACCATGAAAACTTCACACTGACTTAAAATTAAGCCTAGATTCCCATATTATATGTATTCTTATATTAATGTATTATATATTTAATGTAATCGCCAAAGTTGTTCCTGCTTGTCAGGAATGAAACAGTTGTACTCATGACAAGATTTGTGAGTCCTAGTCACATGGCCTCCATCTTTAGGTCTGTTGCAAAATAATCTGTAAAGTTCTCAAAATGGTAACTTAAATTTTACTTAATGTGGAAGACAAATAGGCAATAGCGCATTTATCATGAGATGGGACAGATTTATGTAATTATAACTTCAAAGTGATACATAATTATAATTTCCAAAAGCTTTGGAGTGATTGGGATCTGCTTTTGGAAGCAAAGCCTCTGTGACAACAGAGGATTAATGGCATATAGGTCATCTTCTTGCATTTGGACGTTATCTGGAATTCTTCAGGCATTTTGCGACCCACACAATATTATAAATTGTGATTAAAATCTTAGGGCACAGAACCCACATCTTTGGCAAATACGCAAATATTTAATGAGATTTCTATAAGAAAAGTATTTTGTTCTCCAAGGAAGTTATTAACAAAGGGAGAATATTTCTTTTTAGTGTCCTATAGCATGACCTTAAAGGTGAAAAGGATAGTCACCGGGCTCCTGCTTCCTCCACAGTGTAGAAAGTGACACTAGGTTTGCCCTCCCTTGAAAACAACTGGAAACCCTGACAAAGGGTTTTGAGACATCAGTTGACAGACAGCACATGGTTGGGATACCTGAGACAAAGTAAACAAGTCATGTGAGCCTTTCATTGCCCAAGATTTCTGTCAGGAAGTACCTCAGAACTTGGTCAAAAGGGGGGAATGTGAGCCAACTATGACTCCCTGAGTTGTACTGACAGAGGCTATTGGGTTCATGGAGCCTCATGCAGCTAGTTTTCCAGAAAAAACACTACACAGGGAGCTACACAGAAATATGTCTCTTTGGGGTGAAATGTCATGAGTCAGAGCGAGGAGCTACCAGAGCTGTAAACTGGAGATTTCCAAACAGTTGAGTCCTGACTAGCCAGTGACAAAGCTCCTTGAATGACCAGGGTACACTAAGCCGTATTAGCGGGGCTAACCCAGCTCTGGAGTAATGCTATTCTAGACCTCTCCCAACATCATTTCTTTACTACTATGTGTAAAGAAGAAGAGGGGGAGAGAGAGAGAGAGAGAGAGACAGACAGACAGACAGAGAATCCTTTAGCAGATTCCCTGCTGAGTGTGGAGCCCAATGCGGGCTTGATCCCAGGACCCTGAGATCATGACCCACGTCAAAATCAAGAGTCAGATACTTAACTGACCAAGTCATCCAGGCTCCCCTAGCTATACTATTTTAAATAGATGTATTGGAAAGTATTGGTTCTGAGATAATGAATCTTATTACCTGGAAACAACTACAGTTTTTATTATATTCAAATTTACTTTTGCAAGATTCTAGAGTTCTAAACATTTTATTAAACATTTAGCTTTTTCTTTTTTAGACAATTTCTAATTTCAGTGCAAATGATTATATTTCAGTGAACACATATTTGCTCTTCTCATCCACAGATCAAATCCTTCTTGGATATAAAAAGGTAACAATGTATGCTAAATTGAATAACTCTCTTATCCCATTTCAATAAAATTCAAGATGCAACTGTAATTTGAGGAAAAAGAGAACATTATAAAATAATCAATAATCAATTTTTCAGTGTTGTTAGTTTGAGATACTTGTAGCAATCTCAGTGATTTACATTTTACAATGAGTTTCTTACATAGCACAAAGTATCATTTCCTGGAAATAAAAATGAAGAAAGAAGAGTGAGTTCCATTAAAATTGGTTCCACTGGCTGCTTTCATGTCCAATAAACACACACAATTCCAAACTGAAACATACATGTGTAGTGAGGAAAAATACTATTAATAAACGGTGTATCCCAATGTCAAAGCCATGCAGAATTTGTAGTTTTGGAAACACACTCCAAAATCCAAATGTCATAAATACTCAAGTGACCTTTGTGTTCAAAACAGAGACCAAATGGCCAAATCTGGCTTGGGTTACCATGGAGACACATTTTGATGGAAGGAGCTCTGATGAGGTTGAGCAGCATGGATGATTACAGTCCCGTTGTAACAAACAGTAATATATGTCAGCGTGGCACCCTCTGTGGGAGATTAAGGATGTATGTACTTGATAGATAGCGTTGTTTAAGAAAATATCATGTCCGCTAATGTCTATAAGTGAGAAGCAAGCCAAAAATATTTTTAATATTCTCTTTGGCGCTCTTCATACACAAATGTCAGGTATGAGAAAGGCGATTTTAAGCATAAGTTAATCACAAGAATAATTTATTTTGTTGTGCTTCTCAACAAATACTGTTCTATGTTCTAAGGAACACTATGTGATCAAATTCAAAAAAAGGTATCATAGAATAGAACTGTCATCCCAAGCACAGTGCAAAGATAGACTTTCTCTTATTGGTGGAAACGAGCTACAAATTCAGATCAATTCAATTTCATTCACAGATGGTGCCCCTATTATGTGGAAGCACTATTACGTATAATGGAAATACAAAGATAAGAGACACTGTACTTGGTATGAAGGAGGAACAAGTTCACAGAGAATAAATTATGCTGTATCTTATAACTTAGTCATAACAAAGATTCAAATTAAGTATCGGGGCGCCTGGGTGCTCAGTGGGTTAAAGCCTCTGCCTTTGGCTCAGGTCATGATCTTGGGGTCCTGGGATCGAGCCCCGCATCAGGCTCTCTGCTCAGCAGGGAACCTGCTTCCTCCTCTCTCCCTGCCTGCCTCTCTGCCTACTTGTGATCACTGTCTGTCAAATAAATAAATAAAAATCTTTAAAAAAATTAAGTACCATAAGGACTAAATGTAGAAGGATATTAACATTGGGACATGGGCATCAGGGAAGTCTTCAAGGAACAGAATGTCCTCAAGTTGAGCAAAGAAATGTCTAGCAAGAGTCTCACTAGAATAGCCAAGGCTTGAAGGAAGAAAAGAAAAAGACAAATACCCATAAGGGTTATTCAGCGAATGCATACACAGGGTATCACGGGGACATAGTCAGAGAGAAATGAGAATGGACAAAATGGCAGACTAAGTGCCTATGCCTTCCCTCAGTTGCAAAAATTATCTATGTAAATATTATGTTAAAAAGAAAAAAATCCATAGTAGTAGGGGAAGATAAGATTCCAATCAATGCACCAGAAATTTTGAGGAATCTTTGTTATATATCTATCAGGATCAGGTCTATAGAGAAATATAAGTGGGGGGAATATCAGCTCATCAAATATGCTGTCTGGATGGGATAAGTCAGAACAGCTCCAACCCTAGAGGCAAAAAGCCCAAGGAACAGAAGGGGACCTTATGGTAGTTCTCAGGGTAATTCCTGGAGAATTGTATCTTGAGCTGTAAGATAATTTGATCTTCCCTCCTTCTACAAAAACAGGGACAACAGAGCTTTTTGTCCACAGCGGAAAGCATCAGGGTGGGTGCTGAGCTCCAGGGATAGGCAGGATGTCAGAAAGATACCAATGAATGGGAGTGACAGGGAGACTTCACTCTCAGAAGACAAGCTACACAGGTTGGAGGGACGTGAAAGTGTTTAATGTTCTTGCCTTTACATGAAGATGACAAGAATATCTTAAATTTCAAAAATAAAACGCATGTTAGAAAAATATATATGTAAGAAATGAAAGGCTTTAGGATGAACAATTTCCCCACAAAATAGGAAAATATAGAACAAATAATCATCCATTAATCTAACAAAATAAAAGGAAACAAAAAGAACCAAAAAAAGAAAGAAAAATAACCTGTAAGTACAGAAAAACAATAAAATGATATTAATAAGTCCAGGAATATCACTAATAACAGCATTATGAATTAATTGGTTAAGTTTTCCTAATAAAACATAGAGGGGTTCAGTATGTAATATGAGTTCAGTTATAGGTTGTTTCCAGGAAGCACAACTGTAAATATGATAGAACAGGTATAAATTTAAAAAATATATATTAGATAAGCACTGACACAAATAAAGAGTAGTAATAGCACCACTTAAGATAGAATTCAATGTAAGATGTATTATATGGGAGAAAAATTGATTTTTTAATGGGAGAGAAATCAGTCAAGAATATATCTACTATACATATGTAATTAACAATAAATCCTTAAGTTAAATGAAGCAAAAAAATAATAGTGATAAAAACTTGATTACAACTATTGTGGGAAACCCAATATATTTCATGGACTAATGAATCAAAAAGAAAAGAATTAAGTAAGGATGTAGAGAATTTATTTCTTTTAAAGGTTTTATTTATTTATTTGACACACACAGAGAGAGAAATCACAAGTAGGCAGGGAGGCAGGCAGAGAGAGGAGGAAGCAGGCTCTCTGCAGAACAGAGAGCCCAATGGGGGCTCGATGCGGGGCTCGATCCCAGGACCCTGGGATCATGACCTGAGCCGAAGGCAGAGGCTTTAACCCACTGAGCCACCCAGGCGCCCTGGATGTAGAGAATTTAAATAGCACAATTAACAAGTTTGATCCTTTAGATTTAAATAGACCTTTGGCACTATACATAATAGTTTTTTAAACCCACAGAGAATATTAAAAAAGTAGATTAAATTAAACCATAAACAAACTTGCAATAAAATCTTAGAAACACAGATTCTAGGGGTGCCTGGATGGCTCAGTAGGTTAAGCACTCACCTCCTTTTTAAAAATTTTTTTAAAAAATATTTTATTTATTTATTAGGGAGAGAGCATGGGGGGTGGTATGGTGAGGGGCAGAGGGAAAAGCAGACTCCCCACTGAACAGGAAGCCTAATGTGAGGTTTGATCCAGGACCCTAGGATCATGACCTGAGCCAAAGGCAGAGCTTAACCACTGAGCCACCCAGGTGCCCCAAGTGTTCAACTCTTGATTTCATCTTGGGTCAGGATCTCAGGGTCTTGAGATCAAGCCCCATGTCAGGCTCCACAGGGGAGCCGGTTAGAGATACTCTCACTCCCTTTCCCTCTGCTCTTCCACCACCCCACTTGCACTCAGTCTCTCTATCTTAAAAACAAAAACCAAAAACACAGATTCTACAAACCAGTCATTGATAAGAATGAAGTGTTATAATAACAAAAAAATACCTATTAGGCTCAAGAGGAAAACAAAATAAAAATTATATACTAGAAACAAAGAAATGAATAAAGATGAGGACACTACAAAACAACTTTTGAGATAAGTATGAAATAGTAGAATTCAATGAGATAGAGGACAAATTATCAGTATAGTTAATTTAAACATAGATAATATTTTGGGAAGCCTAATAAAATAATCATGCCTGGGGAGACAAGATGGCGGGGAACTAGGAGGAGGCTCTGGTTCAACCTGTCCCCTAAAGTGAGCTGATTACCTACCAAGGAACTCCGATCACTCATGAAATCAG
>PISX010009822.1:0-73693 GCA_004024625.1 Mellivora capensis | reverse complement strand
GAGATCATGACCTGAGCCGAAAGCAGAGGCTTTAACCCACTGAGCCAACCAGGCACCCCTGAGAGAAAGAATTTAAGAAAACTTAGGACTGTGTCTTAAAAATAAAAGCTTCGGGCGCCTGGGTGGCTCAGTGGGTTAAGCCGCTGCCTTCGGCTCAGGTCATGATCTCAGGGTCCTGGGATCAAGTCCTGCATCGGGCTCTCTGCTCAGCAGGAAGCCTGCTTCCCTCTCTCTCTCTCTCTCTGCCTGCCTCTCTGTCTACTGTGATCTCTCTCTGTCAAATAAATAAATAAAAATCTTAAAAACAAACTGACAAAAGATCAAAAAATATTTAAAAATAAAAGCTTCAACAACTCGATGAAAGCTGAAAATTTCAGTTAAAACCTGGGCTTTTTCTTTTTATATCAAGTATTTTATTGACCCTATGATTGAATTAATTGGTGGTTTTTGATATAATAAAAGACAT
The DNA here is from genome assembly GCA_004024625.1 of Mellivora capensis. Classification (NCBI taxonomy): domain Eukaryota; kingdom Metazoa; phylum Chordata; class Mammalia; order Carnivora; family Mustelidae; genus Mellivora; species Mellivora capensis. The sequence continues at coordinate 73,227 of PISX010009822.1, read as the reverse complement.
TGTCTATATAGGAGGAAAGAGAAAATGTTGTAATTGGTTTATTTGTTATTTAAAGGGTTCAAAGCTAGTTTTAGCTTTGAGAGACCCAGTGATTTCATCATTTATTTTTACTTTAAATAGAGAAATGCCGTTGGTGGGAATGCAAGTTGGTGCAGCCACTTTGGAGAACAGTGTGGAGTTTCCTTAAGAAATTAAAAATAGAGCTTCCCTATGACCCTGCAATTGCACTACTGGGTATTTACCCCAAAGATACAGGTGTGGTGAAAAGAAGGGCCATCTGTACCCCAATGTTTATAGCAGCAATGGCCACGGTCGCCAAACTGTGGAAAGAACCAAGATGCCCTTCAACGGGTGAATGGATAAGGAAGATGTGGTCCATATACACTATGGAGTATTATGCCTCCATCAGAAGGGATGAATACCCAACTTTTGTATCAACATGGATGGGACTGGAAGAGATGATGCTGAGCGAAATAAGTCAAGCAGAGAAAGTCAATTATCATATGGTTTCACTTATTTGCGGAGCATAACAAATAACACGGAGGACATGGGGAGATGGGAGAGGAGAAGGGAGTGGAGGGAAATTGGAGGGGGAGATGAACCATGAGACACTATGGACTCTGAAAAACAACCTGAGGGTTTTGAAGGGGCGGGGGGTGGGAGGTTGGGGGAGCCAGGTGGTGGGCATTATGGAGGGCACGCATTGCATGGAGCACTGGGTATGGTGCAAAAACTATGAATTCTGTTACACTGAAAAGAAATTTAAAAAAAGAAAAAAAATAGAGAAATGCCTAGCACACTGGTATCATGTATCAATAAAAGAGATAAAATAAGCATTTTTAAAGTATCTACAGTGTGCATGGCATTTTGAGGATATATAGAAGAGCTAAAAGACACAGTCTTACACTCAAAGAATTTATAATTTAGTTGAGACATAACTTATGAAACAACAAAAACATTACAATAAAATAGTTCATGATCAAATTCTATAGTTTATAACTTGGTCTGTGGTAGAAAAGAGATTGAGTGCTTTAAGAATTATAAAAAGGAAGGTTATCATAGACTGGAAAGCCTGGAAAGGATTCATTGAAGAGGTAGGATTTGAATTAGGACATTAAAGATATGTAGATAGTAAAATTATTGAGTGTCAATGTTGTTGCTTTTTTTTTTAGCTTTGCATTTTTTGTTGCCTAACTCTAGTGACTGTTGTTTAGAAAGATTTCATTAATTTTTTGTTGAATGAATAGAATTGAACTGAATTGATAAAAGAGGCAGGGAAGGATTTCTAGATAGGGGGAACAATATGAGCAAAAGAAAAATCCAATCACAAATTTAGTACAAGCAGAGGAAATTCAAAATAGGCCTAAACAGGATGGAGAATAATTGTAGGAAATTGAGATTAATAGATACGGTAAGGCTGATTTATAAAGAATTTTCAAGTGTTTTGACTTGGTTTCTAAAGCTGATAAGGAACTTATATCTAATGCCAGAGTTGCAAGATAAAAGGAATAACTAAGGTTAAACAGGTAAGATGGTTAGAGTTGGGAGAAATCAAGTAGGAGTCAGCTGCACTGGTCCAGAAATGCAGTGATAAGTTCCAGGTGATAACAACTAATTGTGTTGTGGTTTGATACTCCTGGCACCTAAAATGAGAAAAGTATATGTTGCCTAAAAGAAATACGTTTGATTGAATACCATCTGGATATAAGGTAAAAAAGAAAAAGAAACCAGTTATTTGGTTGTGTTTGAATATCATAAATCTCAACTAGCAGAGTTAGGTGCAGTGTTTCTAATATAGATCACAGAAATAACTGTATAATCAAATAGCTTTCTAAAGATAGTTTTTTAAAGAGCAGTATTCTCCTAATGATAGATGAAATCTTCAAAATAACTCTCATCCTCAAATTTAGGAATTTGTCTCCACTTCTATTCAATAACGTTTTAGAAATATGGGGTCCCGTCCCAGAGCTCTCTGTTACATTTAGTAGAAAAATTAAAACTGAACATCTGTTTATGTTTAAGAAAAAAAGTTATTTTATTCTGATTAGACTAATTTTTCCCTCTATGATTAGAAAATGTATTCTAAATTTATGAGAGGAATATTTCAATTCAGTTAAGACTCTGTATCCTCGAAGGAGGTCTAATATACTATAGCTACTGTGGTATCACTAATTCTCAGTGGGCAGAGCTAGGAAATGTATATATGTATATTAATCTATACACCTATCTATACTATCTATCTATCATCTATCTACATACTTAAAACATGAGCTTGTACTGATAACTCCAGCAACATAAGGGTCATTCTAGGGTTTTACTTTTATTTGAAACTTCTTTCTCTGACAGTGAAAAACTTGGCTTTCATTAATTATAATTTATTTATTCTTTTGTTTGACCTTAGTATATATGTAATTTCAGAATTCTGAACGCACACTCTGTGAGAAACAAATTTATCAATTAGAGTATGTTAGGTTCCTGTAGCTGCTGTAGCAAATTGTCACAAATTTGGTGGACTGAAAAAATGGGAATTTATTCTCTCACAGGTCTGGAGGCCAGAAATCCAAAATCAGTTTTATGGAGTAAAAATCAAGATGTTATCAAGACCATACTTTCTACAGAGGCCTCTTCTAGTTTCTGGTGGCTGTTGGCATTCCTTGACTTGTGTCCGTATCACCCCAATTTTCAAAGCCACTCTGTTAGGGTTCAGAGAAACAGAACCAAGAGCATCCATTTCTGTCTTCTATCCATGTATCTGTCCATAATCTAGATTTATTTTAAGGAATTGGTTCTCATGATTGTGGAAATTGCAAATCCTAAATCTGTAGGACAAATTGGCGGGATGGAAATTCAGGTAAGAGTTAATGTTACAATCTTGAGTCTGAAATCCACAGGGCAAATCGGGCAGGCTAGAAACTCAGGGTTTCTATATTAAAATCTTGAAGCCAAATTCCTTTTTTTGGAAACCTCTGTCTTTGCTCTTCAAGTCTTCAAATGATTGGATAAAGTCTGTTCACATTATGAATAATAATCTGTTTTACTCAAAATATACTGATTTAAATGATAGTCACATTTATAAACACCTTCACAGCAAAATCTCTAATGGTGTTTGACTAATCAATGGCACACCATTGCTTAGCCAGGTTGACACAGAAAATTAACCATCACTGCCAGGATCTTCAAATCTTTCTCTGTTCTGCCTTCACATGACCTTCTCTCCATATGTGAAATATCCCTTTGCCTTTCCTTTATAAGAATATGTGGTTGTATGGATCTACTTGGATGGGTAATTGAAATAATCTCTCCATTTTAGGATTCTTAACTAAATCCTATCTGCAAAGATCCTTCCCCTGCCCTTTTGTTGTCCTATGGGAAAGGGAGGGGGATATGGATATTTTTAGGGGGCCATTTCCTAGCTAGTGACAAAGGGTATATAGTGTTTGTGTACTTTCTTTTAGTCTGTGGTGTTGGAGTATCTAGTCAAAACACTGTTTTTCAAAGTTACTGAGGATAACTCCTGTCTTCCCTAGTCCCTAATTATATCACTCATAATATTGTTAACATTCATTTATGCATTTCATCTTGAATTTATCTGAATTCCTGTTTGATCCTTACAATTTTTCTTAAAAGTTTATTTAGTTGAGAGAGTGAGAGAGCACATGTAAACTAGGGGAGGGGCAGAGGAGAGAGAGAGAGAATCTCAAGCAGACTTCCCACCGGGTGTGGAGCCTGAAGCAGGCTTGATCTCACAACCCTGGGATCATGACCTAATCATGCCGAAATCAAGATGCTTAACTGACTGAGCCAGCCAGGCACCACTAAAATTTTTTGTATGGTAAAACTCCCTCTTTGTGATCTGTTGTTCTATTGGTTTTGACAAATAGAGTTATGTATCCACCACAACAGCATCATATAGAATAGTTCCGTCACCCCCAAAATTCCCTAGTGACCCTTTGTAATCAACCCCCTCCCTTCCAAAGCCTGGAAACCATGGGTGTGTTTTCTGTCACTTTAGTTTTGTCTTTTCCAGAATGTAATATAAATGGAAACGTAATATATGTAAGCTTTGGGGTCTGGCCTCTTCCACTTAGCAAAATTTATTTAAGCTTCATCCTGGTCCTTGCATGAATCAATAGTTATCTCTTTTTATTGCAAGTATTCCAGTGTATTGATGTGGTATAGCTTGTTTATTCTTTTGCCTATTGATAGGCATGTAGTGGATTTTGAGTAAACAAAAACACCCATGTATGGAATTTTATGTGTGAAATAAGTTTTTATTTCATTTGAGTAAATACCTAGGAATGGGATTCTTGGGTTGCACAATAAGTATATGTTTAACTTTATAAGAAACTGCCAAACTGTTTTACAAAGTGACTGTACCATTTTGTGTCCCCATTCATATCTTTGTGAAGTTTTTAAGATTTTAGCCATTCTCATAGGTATGAAGTGGTATATCATTGTAGTTTTAATTTGTATTTTCTTAGCTGATGTTAAGCATGGTTTCATATGCTTATTTGCCATCTGAATATCTGGGTTTGTTTTAAAAAATGGGGTTGTTTGTTTTCCTACTGTTGAGTTATGCAAGTTCTTTATATATTTGGTATACAAGCCCTTTATTAGATACACAATTTGCAGATATTTTCTCCCCATCTGTGGCTTATCTTTTTATTTTTTTATTATTATTATATTTATTATTATCTTTTTATTTTTTTAACAGTGTCTCTCACAGAGGAAAATATTTTTTAAATTTTGATGAAGTCCAATCTATCATTAAATTGTGCTTTTGCTTATTTGTTAGATATAAAGGCTCTTTGCCAAACCCAAAGTCATAAATTTTCCTTCTGTGTTTTCTTTTAAAAATTTTGGAGTTTTGGGGATGCTTGGCTGGCTCTGTTGGAGGGGCATGTGACTCTTGATCTTGGGGTTGTGAGTTTGAGCCCCACACTGGATTAGAAATTACTTAGATGAATAAATAAATAAATATATAGAGTTGCAGTGCCTGGGTGACTCATTCAGTTAAACATCTGCCTTCAAAATTGAGGAAGACACAAAGAAATGGAAAAATATTCCATGCTCATGGATCAGAAGAACAAATATTGTGAAAATGTCTGTGCTACCTAAAGCAATCTACACATTGAATGCAATCCCTATCAAAATACCATCCATTTTTTTTCAGAGAAATGGAACAAATAATCCTAAAATTTATATGGAATGAGAAAAGACCTCGAGTAGCCAGAGGAATGTTGAAAAAGACAGCCAAAGTTGGTGGCATTACAATTCCAGACTTCAAGCTCTATTACAAAGCTGTCATCATCAAGACTGTATGGTATTGACACAAAAACAGACACATATATCAATGGAACAGAATAGAGAGCCCAGAAGTAGACCCTCAACTCTATGGTCAACTAATCTTTGACAAAGCAGGAAAGAATGTCCAATGGAAAAAAAGACAGTCTCTTCAGCAAATGGTGTTGGGAAAATTGGACAGCCACATGCAGAAAAATGAAACTAGACCATTTCCTTACACCACACACAAAAATAGACTCCACATGGATGAAGGGCCTCAATGTGAGAAAGGAATCCATCAAAATCCTTGAGGAGAACACAGGCAGCAACCTCTTCAACCTCAGCCGCAGCAACTTCTTCCTAAAAACATCACCAAAGGCAAGGGAAGCAAGGGCAAAAATGAACTATTGGGACTTCATCAAGATGAAAAGCTTTTGCACAGCAAAGGAAACAGTCAACAAAACCAAAAGACAACTGAAAGGATGGGAGAAGATATTTGCAAATGACATATCAGATAAAGGGCTAGTATCCAAAATTTATAAAGAACTTATCAAACTCAACACCCAAAGAACAAATAATCCAATCAAGAAATGGGCAGAGGACATGAACAGACATTTCTGCAAAGAAGACATGCAGATGGCCCACAGACACATGAAAAAGTACTCCATATCACTCAGCGTCAGGGAAATACAAATCAAAACCACAATGAGATACCACCTCACACCAGTCAGAATGGCTAAAATTAACAAGTCAGGAAATGACAGATGCTGGCAAGGATGGAGAGAAAGGGGAACCCTCCTACACTGTTGGTGGGAATGCAAACTGGTGTAGCCACTCTGGAAAACAGCATGGAGGTTCCTTAAAAAGTTGAAAATAGAGCTACCCTATGACCCAGCAATCGCACTACTGGGTATTCACCCTAAAGATACAAATGTAGTGATCTGAAGGGGCCCGTGCACCTGCATGTTTATAGCAGCAATGTCTACAATAGCCAGACTATGGAAAGAACCTAGATATCCATCAACAGATAAATGAATAAAGAAGATATGGTGTATATATACAATGGAATACTATGCAGCCGTCAAAAGAAATGAAATCTTGCCATTTGTGATGACATGGATGGAGCTAGAGGGTATTATGCTGAGTGAAATAAGTCAATCAGAGAAAGACAATTATCATATGATCTCCCTGATATGAGGAAGTTGAGAGGCAAAGTGGCGGGCTTGGGGGATAGAGAAGGGAAAAATGAAACACGATGCGATAGGGAGGAAGAAAAACCATAAGAGACTCTTAATCTCACAAAACAAACTGAGGGTTGCTGGGAGGGGAGGGAGAGGGTGGTTGGGTTACGGACATTGGGGAGGGTATGTGCTATGGTGAGTGCTGTGAAGCGTGTAAGCCTGATTAGTCACAGACCTGCACCCCTGGGGCTAATAATACATTATATGTTAATACAAAATAAAAATTTTTTAAAAATCTGCTTTCAGCTCAGATCATGATCCCAGAGTCCTGGGATCTAGCCCCACAGGCTTCCTGCTCAGCAGGGAGTCTGCTTCTCCCTCTTCCTCTGCTCATGCTCCCTCCCTCTCTCTCAAGTAAATAAATGAAATCTTAAAAAAAAACTTTAGAGTCATATATTTACTTTTAGGTCTGTGATACATTTAAGTTAATTTCTTAAAAGATTTTATTTATTCATTTGACAGAGATCACAAGTAGGCAGAGAGACAGGCAGAGAGAGAGGGGAAGCAGGCTTCCCACTGAGCAGAGAGCCCGATGTGGAGCTTGAGCCCAGGACCCTGAGATCATGACCTGAACCAAAGGCAGAGGCTTTAAACCGCTGAGCCACCCAGGTGCCCTGACCCATGGGTATTTAAAAGTTTGTTTAATTTCCATACATTTTCTTTAAAAGATTTGACAGAGAGAGAGTGCACAAGCAAGGAGAATGGCAGGCAGAGGAAGAGGGAGAAGTAGGCTCCCCATTCAGCAATGAGCCCGGTGTCAGCTCGATCCCAGGACCCTGGGATCTTGACCTGAGCCAAAGGCAGATGCCCAGCCAACTGAGCCACTCAGGCGCCCCTAATTTCCACACATTTAGGGAATTTTAAGTACCTTTCTGTCATTGATTTCTAGTTTAACTTCATTATGGCCCAAGAAATACTTTGTATGATTTCTTTTTCTTTTTTTCTTTCCTTCTTTCTTTCTTTCCTTCCTTCCTCCCTCCCTCCTGTACTCCCTCTCTCCTTCCCTTCTCCCATTCTCCTTCCTTCCTTCCTTCTTATGGCACAAAAGTGCTTTATTACAGCAGGGGGACAGGACCCGTGGGTAGAAACAGGTGATTGTGAGTTGTGGCTGATGATTTGTTTTTGGTTGGAGGTGGGGTGGAGATAAGGGAACTATCTAAAGGGATTTCTTTTAGAGAAAACTTATAAGATCCTGGAGGTCTGGCTATTATCAAGCTAAGGTTGCTTTTAGTCTCTAGCAAAGCATTAACATTAAGGCATCTGTGAGTCCCTTGAAGAATGTCACACTCTGCTTGTCTCAGGTATTTATCAAAGGGCTGTAAATTATAAGGAAATTTAATTTTATCTACATTTCTCTTGCCTTTGTTATATTTTACCCCCTGAACAATTTTGACCTTTAACTCTTCAAGGTTGCTGAGGTTGGAAGGTCTTATCTTCTTTAACTTCTTCCTGCTGAATTGGGGCATAGAGATGTCCCTACCTATGGGTCAACATTGATCTGTTGGGGAACTTACATATAGGAGTTACAAAAGGCAGAGGCCACCAAATCTAAGGTAGACAACATATATGAATCTTCTTGAGTAGAAAGGATGATCTGTTGGCTTAAATTTATGACAGTGAAGGAGTCTCAGCACCAGGTGGAGAGACACTGGAAAAAACAACAAAATAAAGTAAATATTTTGAGAAAGGGGTGCCTGGGTAACTCATTCTGTTAAGTGCCTGACTCTTGATTTTGGCTGAGGTCATGATCTTAGGGTTGTGAGATTGAGCCCTGGATTGGGGCCCCATGCTGAGTGTGAACACTACTTAAGATTCTCTAGCTCCCTCTCCCACTGCCTCTCCCTCATCCCTGCACATGCATGCACATGCATGCTCTCTCTCTCCAAAAAATATATATATATTAAATATTTAAATATATATTTATTATATATATAATATACATATATTATGTACATAATTATAAGGAAAAGAAGTCAAGTAAAAAGACATTTGATGGTTATCCAAAATCTTCCTCCAGTCTAGGATTTTAACCAATTGTTAAAGGAGAATAACAGGGTAGTTCTATTTTTAAGAGCTACCCTATGACTGGGCAATTGCACTACTGTGTATTTACCCCAAAGATACAGATGTAGTGAAAAGAAGAGCCATATGCACCCCATTACATTCCCACCAACAGAGCACGAGGGTTCCTTTTTCTTCACATTCTTGCCAACACTTGTTATTTCTTGTCATTTTGATTTTAACCACTTGAACTGGTGTAAGGTGATATTCCATTGTGCTTTTAATTTGCATTTCCTTGATGATTAGTGATGTTGAGCATCTTTTCATGTGTATTGGCCATCTGTATGTCTTCTTTGGAAAAATGTCTATTCAGGTCCTCTGCCCATTTTTTGTCAGATTGTTTGTTTTTGTGTGTGTGTGTTGATTTGTGTAAGTTCTCTTTATATTTCAGATATTAACCTTTATTGGGTTATCTGCAAATATCTTCTCCCATTCAGTAGGTAGTTTTGTTGTTGTTGTTGATGGTCTCTTTCACTATGCAAAAGCTTTTTATTTGATGTTGTCCTAATAGTTTGTTTTTGCTTTGTTTCGCTGCCTTGGGAAACATATGTAGAAAAAGGTTGCTATAGTTGACATCAGAGAAATTACTGCCTGTGCTCTCTTCTGGGATGTTTATGGTTTCAAGTCTCACATTTAGGTCTTTAATCTACTTTGAGATTTTGTGTGTGTGTGTGTATGGTGTTAGAAAATCCATAAAAAATTTAACATAATTTTATATTATATGTGCTCCATTTAATATCCCTGGTGTCCCACTTGCTAACTATTATTTTCTTACAACTTAGCAGTCTGATTACCCATTCACCTTTTTTTTTAGATTTACAGTATAAAATACTTGGAAATTAGTTTGGGCATATTTGCCTCTTTTTTTTTTTCCTCCAGAAAAAGTAATCCCATAATTCTAAGTATTGACTTGTTGACTCAGGTTAAATACAAATTATAAAGGAAACACAACAAAAGTTTAAAAATGTGAAGCAGGTGAGTTTAGCAAGAAGCATTACAAAACGGGAAATATTTATCTGTGGCAATGGAATTTAGGCAGCATTTTGAGACTCTGGACTAAAAGAAAATTTATTTAAGTTGGATTGACTTTCTTAACTGTACTGAAACCATACCATCACTATTTAAAAATCATTTGACTTGGTTATTTAGTGTTTGGTTCAGTGTAAACATTAAGGGAACCCACCATTTAACTGACCTTGTTCTTTCTCAGTGTTTTATTAGATTTTTAAGAGTGTAACTTAGATCAAATTTAAAGCTCAGAGGAATGAAACAACTTTCTACTTGTATATTGTGGCATTAATGTACTTTAGCATAGTTAGGGAATAAGATACAAATACTACTGACTAGAACATACTGAAATGTGTAGATTTATAGTATAAAAAGCAGAAAAGAGGGGCGCCTGGGGGACTCAGGGGTTAAAGCCTCTGCCTTCGGCTCAGGTCATGATCCCAGGGTCCTGGGATCAAGCCCCACATCGGCCTCTCTGCTCAGCAGGGAGCCTGCTTCCCTTCCTCTCTCTCTGCCTACTTGTGATCTCTGTCTCTCAAATAAATAAATAAAAATAAAAATAAAATATTTTAAAAAATCAGAAAAGATAGTAAGCTCAAGAAGAACTTAATAAATAGATAGGCCATGTTCATGGATAGAAAGATTCAATATTGTCAAGATGTCAGTTCTTTTTAACTTGAGCTATAGATTCAATTCAAATGCAGTTAATCCTAACAAATTATTCTGTGGATATCAAAAAAATGATTCTAAAGTTTATATGGAGAGGCAAAAGACCCGGAATAGCCAACAAAATAAGGAAGGAGAGGTACAAAGTTGGATGACTTACTATAAAGCTCCAGTAATCAAGACAGTGTGATATTGATGACAGAACAAGTAGATCAATAGAATGGAATAAAGAACTCACTTTATTCCACAAATGGAATAAAGAACTACACAAATTCATTCAGTTGATCTTTGACAAAGGAACAAAGGCAATACAATGGAGTAAAGATAGTCCTTTCAACAAATGGTGCTGGAACAACAGGACATCCACATCCAAAAAAAAAAGAATCTAGACACAGACCCTATACTCTTCACAAAAATAAAATGGGTTACATAAATGTAAATATAAAATACAAAGCTATGAAATTCCTAGAAGATTACATAGAAGATAATCTAGATGACCTAAGGTTTGGTGATTTCTTTCTTTCTTTCTTTCTTTCTTTCTTTCTTTCTTTCTTTCTTTCTTTCTTTCTTTCTCTTTCTTCCTTTCTTTCTTTCTTTTTCTTTTTTTTTAAGATTTTATGTATTTATTTGACAGATGGAGATCACAGAGAAGCAGGCAGAGAGAGAGGAGGAAGCAGGCTCACTGCTGAGCAGAGAGCTCGATGTGGGGCTTGATCCCAGGACCCTGGGATCATGACCCAAGCCGAAGGCAGAGGCTTTAACCCACTGGGTCACCCAGGCATCCCTCTTTTTCATTTATTTCTTAAAAGATTTATTTATATTTGAAAGGGAGAGCATGTGAGTATGAAGTGGGGATGGAGCAGATGGAGAGAGAAAGGGAAATAAGCAGACTCTCTGCAGAGTGGGGAGCCCAACATGGGGCTTGATCCCAGGACTCCAAGATCATGACCTGAACTGAAATCAAGAACTGGACACTTAACCTGAGCCACCCAAGTGCCCTCATGACTTTTTCTACATAATATTAAAGGTACAATCTATGAAAGAAATAACTGATAAGCTGAATTTCATTAAAATTAAAATTTTCTGCTCTGCAAAAGACGGGTCAAAAGAATAAAAAGAGATGCCACAGATTGGAAGAAAATATTTGCAAAAGACACATCTGATAAGAGATTGTTATCCATAACATACAAAAACTCTTAAAACTCAACAATAAGAAAAAAAAGCCTCAACAATTTAAAAAAATCACTCAATTTAAGAATGGGCCACAGATCTGGACACCTCACCAGAGAAGAGATACAGATGACAAATAAGCATATCAAACGATGCTATATATCTTATGTCATCAAAGAAATGCAACTTAAAACAACAATGAGATACCACTATACATCTATCAGAATGGCCAAAATCCAGAACATTGACAACACAAAATGCTACTGAGGATGTGAAGTAACAAGAACTCTCACTCATTACTGGTGGGAATACAAAATGGTAGAGCTATTTTGGAAGACCGTTTGGCATTTTTTTGTTTTTGTTTTTAAGATTTTATTTATTTATTTGAGAGAGAGACAGTGAGAGCATGAGAGGGGAGAAAGAGAGAGAAGCAGACTCCCCGTGGAGCTGGGAGCCGGACACGGGACTCCATCCCAGAACTCCAGGATCATGACCCAAGCCAAAGGCAGTCGCTCAACCAACTGAGCCACCCAGGTGCCCTTTTTTTGTTTGTTTGTTTGTTTGTTTGTTTTTAAGATTTTATTTATCAATTTTGCATTTTCTTAAGAAATTAAGCATACTATTACCATATGATCTAGCTGTGGTGGTCTCATATTTACCCACAGGAGATGAAAACATATATCTACACAGAAACCTGCATACAAATGTCTATAGCAGCTTCATTCATAATTATCAAAACCTGGAAGCAACCAAGATATTCTTCAGTAGGTGAGTGGGTAAGTAAACTGTGGTACACCCAGACAACGAAATATTACTCAGTGTTAAAAAGAAATATGTTGGGGCACCTGGGTGGCTCAGTGCCTTCGGCTCGGGTCATGATCTCAGGGTTCTGGGATCAAGCCCCGCATCGGGCTCTCTGCTTGCGGGGAGCCTGCTTCTTCCTCTATCTCTGCCTGCCTCTCTGCCTACTTGAGATCCCTCTCTCTGTGTCAAATAAATAAATAAAATCTTTTAAAAAAAAAAGAAATATGTTACCAAGCTATGAAAGGGCTTGGCTATAACTTAAATAAATATTAATAAATGAAAGAAATCAATCTGCAAAAACTACATATTATATGATTCTAACTATTTGAGGTTCTGGAAAAGGCAAAACTTTTTACTGAAGACAGTAAAAAGGTCAGTGGTTGTGAAGGGTTAAGTGGGAGGGAGGAGTGAACAGGTAGAGCAGAGGATTTTTAGGACGTGAAAATACTCTGTATCATGCTGTAATAATGGATTCATGTTATTACAAGTTTGTCCAAACCCATAGAATGTACAACACAAAGAGTGAACCCTAATGTAAGTTATGGACTTTGAGTGATAATGATGTGTCAGTGTAGGTTCATTGATTGTACAAATGTTCCACTCTGGTGGTAGATATTGATAATGAGGGAGGCTATGCATGTGTAGGGCTAGGGAGCTTATGGGAAATCTCTACCTTTTGCTCAATTTTTCTGTGAACCTAAAACTGCTCTAAAAAATAAAGTCTATTAAAAAAATCAATACGGGAAAAATTTGAACAAAACACACACACACAGCTTTAAGCTTTCTACTGCTTTGCTGATTTCAGGTTTGTAAATTCTTTTTGAGTAATGGGCATGTAAATATTACTTTTTTATTTATCATGACTGAGAATTTCAGGGGCGTAAATAGGTGATAGACTAGGGCTTTAATCACTGCTAGCTGACCAGAGAATGTTAGTAATTTTGAAGTGAAGAAAAATTACAATTTTTAAAATAAAGTTTCTGATCTTTTGAAGGAATGAACAAGCAATGTATAAACCTGGCTGGCATGTTGATGCTTTCCCTTTGAATTTCAATTTGCTCCACATAACTTGCCTTAGAGGCTGAATGGCTCATTTAGAACCATTCCCATTGCCTTGCTTTTATAGTTTACTCTTGATTTCTCCTAAGCTGACACAAGTCACATGCAATCAAATCTATACCCCTGGTGGACAGGCCTGTCCTAATATTCTCTGACTCACACCCAGGTTGTTTACAGTGCAGCAGTTCTGCTTCTAAATACATCACTTTGTATTCTGATGTTGACCTCTTGCTGAGAATTTCTCTCTTAAACATTAGTTTTTTTTAAATTTGAGGTGAATAGGATACTCTTTTTAGAACTTTCCCCTACTTAGAGGGTAATTTTCCCCAAATATCCGCTCACTTTTTTCTTTCTTTTCTTTTGGCATGATTTAGGAAGGTTTTTTTTTTGAAGATTTTTTTACATCTATGTAATCTCTACACCCACTGTGGGGTCTCGAACTTACAACCCTGAGACCAAGAGTCACATGCTCCACTGACTGAGCCAACCAGGCAGTCCCTTCATAAAGGATTTGTAGCTCCAGATTGATACTTACGAGAGAGTAGAGCAGAGGGATGATGGATAGAGTATTGAACAGTGGTGGAGAATGTGGGCCCTGGTATTACTGTCCCGGTTTAAACACTGAAAGATTCATGCTGAAGTGTGACTCTGGGCCAGTTATTTATCCTCTTTCCTTCAGTTTCCTCATTTTAAAAATGGGGTTGATCATCCTACCTATCAAAGAGGATTATTGGGAGTATTAAAGTGACTTAGCTCTCCACTTCCTCATATCAGGGAGATCATATGATAGTTGTCTTTCTCTGACTGATTTCTTAATCTCACAAAACAAACTGAGGGGTGCTGGGGGGAGGGGGGTCGAGAAAGGAGGGTGGGGTCATGGACATTGGGGAGGGTATGTGCTATGGTTAGTGCTGTGAAGTGTGTAAACCTGGCGATTCACAGACATGTACCCCTGGGGATAAAAATACATTATATGTTTATACAAAAATTTAAAAATTTAAAAAATAAAAAAAAAACATCAAATGAAAAAAAAAGTGACTTAGCTCATGGTTAGTGCTTGGTGATCTAATTTGTTTTAGAGGCAGATTATAGAGATTTTCATGCAAAACATAAGAATTTAATGTTCAGATTTTTTTAAATTTATAAAGAAATGCTAAATACATCAAATGATAGAGACAAAAGATATTTTAAAGTAATTTTTAGAGTCTGTCCAATGATAAAACAAGTGTTCAGTAAGAAGATATTTATACTAATTCAGTTACACCATGGTCCAAATGAGCCTGAAAAATAACTACTTGCAGAAGGTAAGCATGTTTTTTCTAGCAAAGGAAGAAATAATTTTGTCTTCTAATATATCATGAAGGAGTAACATTAAAATATTTACCCTTAATCTCATTTTTATTCTTTTGCCCAACCTTATGATTAATTGATGACTTCTGTTGACATAAAAATATTTGAATTATGCATTGAGGTTTTTGATAACTAGTAATATTCTGTATCTGTTGAATTAGTCTCTTTCTTACTCTCCACACCTAATGGTAGAAAAATAAAAGGATCTCAAAAGTTAATAATGTGGCTAACCTAATAATAATTAATTAAAGAGGGGTGCCTGGGTGGCTCAGTGGCCAGCTTAAGCCTCTGCCTTCAGCTCAGGTCATGATCTCAGGGTCCTGGGATTGAGTCCCACATAGGGCTCTCTGCTTATCAGGGAGCCTGCTTATCCCTCTCTCTGTGCCTGCCTACTTGTGATCTCTCTCTCTGTATTAAATAAATAAATAAATAAATAAATAAATAAGAAATACTTGTTAAGGTCTACCAAGTGGGAATGATAGTTGGTATACAAAACTTGCATTAATACTTAAAATGTTCTCAGTAATGAGCACAAAATGAGCAGAGGTCCTGAGGCAGGAACCTGGCATTTCTAGGAGGTGGAAGTCAGTATGGCCAGAGCATAGTTAATGAGAAGGAGAGAAGAAAGGGGAAATAGTAGTGTTATTTTGCAGTCTGAAATTAACTTCAAATAGCAACCTAAAATCTAAGAATAGCCTTTTCTTTAAATAACTTGAAAAAAAGTTACTCTACATCTTATTTGACATTAAATGGCATGTTAGTTAGACTCCTCAGATGTAAGCAACAGACACCTAACTCATACAAGCTTAAGCACAAAAGAAATTATAGGTTTGGCTTTGGTCTGATTAGAAGCATAGGCTTTGTCACACTAGTATACTCACTGATTCATGTCAGTTTCTCAAAGAAGCCTTCCCTTCCACCCATAAAGGCTATCTTTCATAACATTCTGCATACCTCCTTCATATAACATTACAACTTTAAATATATAGGGAATTATGTATGTACTTTAATGTTGTGTCTGCCACTAGCCTGAAAGTTCCACAAGGAGAGAGATGAAGTCTGTCATATTCACTTCTGTCTCTAAAACACCTAATACAGGATTTTTCACATAAAAATGCTATATAAATTTTTGTCAAATAAATAATTAAAATTCTTTTTGAAGACTACTGGAAATTTTAGGCAGTAAAACCTAGGGCAATATGGCTCAGAAACTGTCATTAAATTTTTTATTGAATAATGAAGCAGTCTCTTCTACCCCATATAAAAAGAAAAATGTAACTATGCAGTGAGTCTTCTATATTAGAAGAAAAATTAGTCTTTTCTGGAGGGTACAGGTGACCTAAAGCAGAACAAGGATTATAGGAAATACACTGATGGGTTAGCTCTCTTGAGATGTACCACTGCCATTTTACTTCTAAGAATTTTCACCTATCCATACACACACAGCTGCACATTTTTTGGTTTAGATAACAAGGAAGATACCAAAAATGCTGCATAAGAGGAATAATTCTTTTATTTACACAATTTAACATATTTTATGATCTGTTTCTTCCTCTTTATAAAATCAAGACCAATCTAAAATAACTTTTTGAGTTTCATGGGACCTTATATGTATTTTCCTTTGGTTCTTCAAGGAAATGGCACTTCAGAATTAAGAATTAAGACTAAGCAAGATGGGTGGATTAACTGTAAGTACTGACATAATGTAAAACTATTTGTATTCCTGGTTTTTGTCATTTATTGCTCCTTGTTAGTTATGAACATCACTTTGACAAGGGAATGCTGAAGGCTTAACAATTTTTTTTTTGGACTTCAGCTATAGTTACCTTTTCTCTCAGCTATCAACATATGAGAGATGACATTTGATGGTCAATGCTTACCACATCTTTGTAATTTAAGAAATGAAATTGGATGCAAATACATGTATTTTTATTATAATGTTAATAAGTATGGATTTATAAACTACTAATAAGAATCCTTTTGTATTGGGGTGCCTGGGTGGCTCAGTGGGTTAAGCCTCTGCCTTCGGCTCAGGTCATGATCTCAGGGTCCTGGGATCGAGCCCCGCATCTGGCTCTCTGCTCAGCGGAGAGCCTGCTTCCCCCTCTCACTCTCTGCTTGCCTCTCTGCCTACTTGTGATCTCTCTCTGTATCAAATAAATAAATAAAATCTTTTAAAAAAAAAAAATCCTTTCGTATTGTAATGTCTCCAAATTCTATATCGTAAACTTGTAAGAAAAATAACACAAAATGTGTCCAGATTTACTCTCATAAGCAGGTGGTTTAAATATGTCATTATTTTTATTTTTTCTTTATAAGTCAGTTACAAGAACTGCTATAGGGCGGGTTATTATAAAAAAAAAACAGTGGGTCAGCTATTACCAAGGAATTAGAAGTAAAATTTTTAGAATAGGTATTTTCAGGATAACATACTATCTATTTAAGAAAGTGATATTAAATTTAGTAAATGTTAATCTGGTAACTTGAAAAATGCCTAACCATTGTTTTCTAAGATGAACTAGTTTTTTCCATGAAAAAAATAGTACAGTATTCTTTGCTATATCTCATCTCACTGTTCTATTAAGATATAGGGCACCCGAGTGGCTCAATCAGCTGAGCCTCCAACTCTTGATTTCAGGTCAGGTCATGATCTCAGGGTCTTGGGATTGAGCCCCATGATGGGCTCCCTGCTCAGCATTTCCAGGAAAGCCTGATTGGCCTAACCCTAGGTTATATGGTCACTCCCTGGTATCTTTATCAATGGTTCCACCAAGACTGCATGGAGTCAGGGGAAATAATTTCTAAAAGGAAAATTGTATTCCTAATCTGAAAGAAGGGAAACTAGATTATGGATAAACAAAAACATCACATACCCATAACAATATAGCACATAAACTTTCTTGGTAGTAGAAACTTTTCCCAAATGAACAGCAAGCATTTTGTACTTGTCAGAATTCACTCATTTATTTAACAAGTATTCAACATGTACTCTATGGTAGGCCATGCAAGATGTAGGAAATCCCAGAATAAGCAAATAAAAATTGGTTCCCATATGATACAAGAAGTACAAAAAAGATCCATTTGGCAATCTAAGGAAAGAAATGTAATGAACACTCACTCCTCTATACCATCAACTCTCCTTCAGTCCCACTTTGACTTGAATTCCAGGGCAGCTGTTGGTGATAATACATAAGACATAAGCTTCAGCCATGCCTTGTTTGTCCAGAAGTAGCAAACTGGAGGTCTGAGGTCTTGTTAATCTTGCACAGTGTTGTAATTGCTAACTTTAAAAAATGAAGACAAAGGAGAAATGACCAAATGCAACATAGGATCTGAATTGGATCTTGTTTCAGAAAAAAAGGATATTAGGGGGACAACTGGTGAAATTTGAAGGTCTGCACATTAGTTAATACTGTTGTATCAGTGGTAATTTTCTGGTTTTAATAACTGTACTGTGGTTATCTAAGATATTAACATGAATGTAAGTCTAACATTTTTAATAAAAGGAGTGCTAATAAGACTTAATTTCTAGATTCTCTTGAAAAATGGGAAGATCTGACAAGATTATTTTGATGAAATGAATGAGTTTCTAAAAAAATAATTATCAAAATTGACTCAAAAAGAAAAACAATCATGTAACAAGTTGAAGAGTTTATTAAAATTGGCCTCTATAAAATGTACCAGCTCTTAAAGGTTTTAATGGTTGTTATTATCAAACCATCAAAAACAGATAACTCAGGCCACTCAGGCACCCCCAAAAACACTTTAAAAAGTATTTCTGGGGGGTGCCTGAGCGGCTCAGTCAGTTAAGCATCTACCTTTGGCTCAAGTCATGATATCAGGGTCCTGGGATTAACCTGGCATCAGGCTCCCTGCTCAGCAGGGAACCTGCTTCTCCCTCTCCCTCCACCACTCCCCCTGCTTGTGCTCTCTCTCAATCTGACCAAAAAAAAAAAAAAAAGAGGGGGGGGGGAATATACCATACAAACATTTTTTTAAAAATACAGGAATGGCTATACTAACATCAGATAAGATAGACTTGAAAACAATAAAAATTACAAGAGATGAAGAAGCACATTACACATGATGAAAGGATAAATCCATTAGGAATACTTAATCTTAAATGTGTATGCACCAAACAACAGAGCCCCAAAACTATGAAACAAAAACTGATAGGAGAAATAGACAAATCCACAATTATACACTGTGACTTAAATATCCCATTCTTAGCAATTACAACTAAACAGCTACTAGACGGCAAACTATAAGATCTAAACAACACAATCAACCAATTGGATCTAACTGAAATATACAGAATATTCTACCTAACAACAGCAAGATACACATTTTTTTTCCTAGTGCCCAGGAAACATTCACCAGGATAGACCATATCCCAGGCCACTCAAAATATATCAACTTGCTTAAAAGAACTGAAGTCACACAGAGTATATTCTGTAATCATAATGGAGCCAAAGTAGAAATCAATAATAGAAAAACAACAAGGAAACTCTTCAAACACTTGGAAATAAAATAACACACTCCTAAATAATCCATAAATCAAAGAGAAAGTCTCAAAGAAAAATTTAAAAATACATAGAACTGAAAGTGAAAAGACAACATATGAAAATATGTGGGATGCAGCTAAAACAGTGCTGAGTATTAAATGCTAATGTTAGAGGAAAAAAAAGATCTTAAATAATCTAAGTTCCTATCTCAAGAAACTAGAAAAAGAAGACAAAAATAAATCTAAAGCAAGATGAAAGGATATGAAGAGCAGAAATTAATGTAATTGGAAACAATAGAGAAAAATCAATAGAACAAAAAGCTGGGTTTTTAAAAAATCAATAAATTGATAAATCTCTAATGATACCAACAAAGATAAAAAGAGTGAAGACCCACATCACCAATACTAGCATTAAATAGAGAATATTACTAAGATCTTGCAGCCTTAGGAGGAAATAATTATCAGTCAGATTCTCCAGAGAAACAGAACTGATAAGATGTGTATGTATAGAACGAGATTATTTTAAGAAATCGGCTCATGTGTTATGGAGGCTGGCAGTCCAAAATCTGCATGGTAACCCACAAAAAAGCTAGTGCTGCAGCTCAGTTTTAAAATTGGCAAGCTGAAAACCCAGAAAAGAGCCAATGTTGCAGTTCAAGTGTGAATGATGTTGGGGTAGGGACCCAGGAAGAGCTAATGTTGTAGTCCAAGTCCAAATGCTATCTGATGCAGTATTTCTCCTTGGTCAGGAGAGATGAGTCTCTGTACTATTCAGGTCTTAACTGATTGGATGAGAGCCACTCACGTTATGGAGGGCAATCTGCTTTACTCAAAATCTACCAAATTAAATATTAATCTCTTTCAAAAACACCCTCACAGAAACATTCAGAATAATGTCTGGACAAATATCTAGATACTGTGGCCCAGCCAAATTGACACATAAAATTAACCATCACAACTATGAACAACTTTATGCTCATACATTTAAAAACATAAAAGAAATGAACCAATTCCTCAAAAAATCACAAACTGTCAGAATTCAACCAAGATGAAGTGGAAACACAATAAGTCCTACAATGATAAAGGAAATTTAGTTCATAATTAAAAAGCTCCCCCCAAAGAAATAATTAGATCCAGGTAGACTCACTGGAGAATTCTACAAAACATTTAAAGAATTAACACCCAGGGGTGCCTGGGTAGCTCAGTTGATTAAGTGTCTGCCTTTGGCTTGGGTCAAGATCCCAGAGTCCTGGGATTGAGCCCCAACATGAGGCTCCCTGCTCATCGGGAAACCTAGTTCCTTTTCACTCCCTCTGCCTGCCACTCCCCCTGCTTATGTGCAGGGCACATGCATGTGCACGCTCTCTCTCTTTCTCTCTCTCTGTGTCAAACAAATAAATAAAATCTTTTAAGAAAATAAAAAATAAAAAATAAAATAATTAACACCCATTGTACACAATCTGTTCTAGAAAATGGAAGAGGAGGAAACACCTCCCAATTCATTTTTTAGGTTGTTATTACACCAAAGTCAGACAAAGACAGCACAAAACAAAACAAAACAAACAAACAAACAAACAAACACCAAAAACTACAAGCCAATATCTCTCATAATGGGATTAATAGTCATTAATTTCAGGCCTGAGAATTTGTTCCATAGAAATAAATCCATCAAGGTATAAAAATATGTAAGCACTTACTGAATTTTTTCTTAGTGGCAAAACCCAGAAACAGTTGACTACCCACGAATTTAGTAGTGATAGAATAATTATGATATATAATATTATGCATCTATTAAAAATAAATTAGAGCTATATCAGTTGATTTGAAAGAATTCTCACACAAAGTTGAGTAAGAAAACAAAGTGAAGAAACATGGTTAATATAATACCCTTTTAATAAAAGAAAATAATGACAAAAACTCCTACGTGTTTGTGAATATATGTACATATGTACCTGAGTTTACATACTTTTTAAAATTAATAACCTAATTTTTATCAGTCCTTCCAATACCAGATTACATGTACTTAACATTTGACAGTTTGTCACATATTGAGTAATTCTACATTGAGATATATACCTTGTATGTATATATATATATATAGCATCAGGCAGATGTTTAACCAAATGAACCACCAGGCATCCCTGGCATGTCTCTTTCTATTGTTTTACTTTATTTTTCTAGAAATTAGTTTTTTATTAAAAAACATTGAAACCATTTATTTTCTTAGTGAAGAATTTTTTTCATGTTCAATTTACTTGACTTGTCTAGTCAAATACAAATTGTTAGGGTCCATAATCAAAGGAGCGAGACTGATAAAAGCGAAGGCCAAGCAAAGCTTTATTTCGCGCCAAGCATCAAGAATCAAACTGACTGGTCAGGGCCATCTCTTGCAAAGAGGCGACCCCTCTTAGCCTCACAGACTAACTTTTATAGAGGTAGTTTAGCCGGGCTATACACAGGTGGCCAATGAGATTGCAATACACAAAGAAAACTGCACAGTCATGTTAGGTCACACACGGGCAGCCAATTGAATTACAATTCATCCTAGTAGATATATGTGTGCCCCACTGATTGGATGTCTCTACCTGGCCTGACCTGCCCCTGTATCTGGGCTCTGCTACCTGGGGCTGGTAGCTATGGAGACAGTATGCACACCCCACTGATTGGCTGTCTCCACCTGGCCTGTCCTGCCCTTGTATCTGGGCTTTTCAAGTAAGTTCCTCTGGGAGGGACAGGGTCAATCTAAGTTTACTGCATAAACAACAAAATGGCTCCCTCTGATTAAGTAGGCCCTTACATTCCCCCCTTTTCTTTGGAGATTAGTCAAATCCTTGACTTCTCAGCCAGTTCTATGTTATATTGAGCATGTAAGTCTAACATTTTTATTGTTCTAGTTTTCTCTTATACAAATGGCATTAGTACACAGTTGCCTGATGAGTCAGCCATTTACCGCTTTGTATAACCTTTTCCATTTTTCCTAATTCTGTTCATCTAATTTCCCACCTATACTTTACATAAACAGGTAACGATAGGAGCAATAATACACTAACAGGTAACAATAGGAGCAACAAAAAACTCATAGTCTTTTGAGTCTTAGCTTTAGTCTATGGTCAGCAGGGTCCATTAGCTGTGGCTTCCATCTCTGTGGGACGTCTTTGTCCTTGGCTCATTTGATGTGACCCACGTGAATCCAGGCCCTGATGCCTTCTACTTTTATTGCTTGGGGGTAATCAGGATGACAGTAAATGGTCCCTTCCAGCGGGGCTCCAAGTTTCCCACTTAGTGGCGATGTATCCAAACCAAGTCCCGGGGTTGGTAAGGATGTGGCTCCACCTCCACCTCTGTCTCAGTGTGGGCAGCTTAGATCCCTGCGAGCATTCTTTTTAAGACAGACTGTAATGCCTGCAGTGACTGGAGTAGAGAATGATCAGTCATTTCTGCTAGGACAACCTCCTGTAGCCAAGGGCAGAGCAGGGGTGGGGGGGGGAGTCTCCTGAACATAATTTCAAATGGGGTCATCTTGTTTAAGTAGGGTGTACATTGCGCCCTGAGGAGGGGAAAAGGAAGGAGATCCACCCATCCACTGCCAGTCTCCAGAATTAGCTTTGTCAAGGTCTCTTTAAGAGTCCGGTTCATTCTCTCTACTTGCCTGGAACTCTGGGGCCAGTAGGCACAATGTAGTTTCCAATTAGTGCCCACAGCCTTGGCCAATGCCTGTGAGACTAACTCACAAATGCAGGGCCGTTGTCTGACCCAATTGCGAGAGGCAGCCCAAACCTAGGAATTATTTCTTCTAATAGCTTTTTGGCTACCACTCCTGCCGTCTCATGTTTGGTAGAAAATGCCTCTACCCAGCCTGAAAAGGTATCTACAAAAACTAACATATACTTGTGCCCATATTTTCCGGGTTTCATTTCTGTAAAATCTATTTCCCAATAAACTCCTGGTTCCTTACCTCTTTCTCTTTTCCCTCTTCCCATTCTAGTTCCTCCCACATTAACTGCCTGGCATTGAGCACATCTATCAACTATATCCTGAACCATATGCCCTAATTTAGAAACCTGGAACTGCTTGCCTATAAGTTCCTTGAGTTTGCGTGTCCCCAAATGAGTACCCTGATGTATCTGGTCTACTAACTTCTTACCTAGTTTTCGAGGAAGAATTAACTTTCCTGTTTTAATCTTAGCCCAGTCCCCTTCATAGTCCAATTTAACCCATTTTTGTAAAGACTTTAAATCTTCTTCTGAATAGTTTGGTTTTTCTGGTAGGGCTGGAGCCGGGAGTGTAACCAGCTCTTGCACTGTTTCTTGGGCTGCTTGCTTTGCGGCTTGATCTGCTAACTGGTTTCCTTTTGAAATCAGATCAGTCCCCTTTTGGTGTCCTGGGCAATGCATAACGGCCACCTCTTTGGGTCCCAAATAGCCTGGAGGAGAGCCAATATTTCTCCTCTGTTTTTAATTCCTTTTCCTTCTGCTGTTAATAGGCCCCTTTCTTTAGTAGACCCATGTATATGGAGAGTAGCAAAGGCGTACCTGCTGTCTGTATAGATGTTGGCGGTTTTACCTTTGGCCGTCTGCAGTGCCTTGGTGAGTGCAGTCAGCTCCGCTTTTTGTGCCAGTGTTCTGTGTGGCAGGGCTGCTGTCCAGAGTTCCTGCTCAGGAGAAACCACCGCAGCCCCTGCATACCTCTTTCCATAGACCATGTAGCTACTCCCGTCTGTGAATAGAGTCATTTCTGCATCCGGAAAGGGAATGTCTCTGAGGTCCGGCCTTACTCCTGTGACTTGGGTTAGGACCTCCCTGCAATCATGTGGATGGTCAGCCAGCTCCTCTGGCAGCAGCGTGGCTGGATTTAGCACTGCCAAGGGCCGGAAGGTCACTCTTGGTTCATTGAGCAGGAGGGCCTGATACCTTGTCAATGGGGGTTCGTCGTCCATCGGTCAGGTGGAGTCCGGAGAAGGCCCTCGATAGCGGTGGTGGTGGTCAAGATGAGATTTTGACCCAAAGTCAATTTACTTGCATCCTTGAGGATGGGCCGTGGCAGCAATTATGTGGAGGCAAGGGGGGAACCCAGCCACTACTGGATCTAGTTTCTTGCTAAGATAGGCTACTGGCCTTTGCCAAGGCCCCAGAGTCTGAGTCAAAAATCCTTTGGCCACCCCTGCTTTTTCATCCACATACAAGTGGAGGGGCTTGGTAACATCTGGGATGGCCAATGCTGGGGCACTCAGTAAGGCTGTTTGTAATTCCCGAAATGCTCCTTCTGCCTCAGCTGTCCACTCTATCATAGTGAGCCCCCCTTTTGCCAGTTCGTAGAAAGGTTGGGCAATCTCCACAAATCGAGGTATCCACAGCCTACAGTAGCCCACCATCCCAAGAAACTCCCTCATTTGTCGGGATGTGGTGGGATGGGGGTATCGGGTAATCACCTGTTTCCTGGACTCAGACAGTGAATGCACTCCCTTGTGGAAATCAAAGCCTAGATAAGTGGCGTGGGTCTGACAGAGCTGTGCTTTCTTTGCTGACACCCAATACCCTTTTTCCTGCAGAGTCTGTAAGAGAGCTCTTGTCCCCCGCAAGCATGAATCATAGTCCTCAGCGGCTATCAGCAAGTCATCAACATACTGTAACAGAGTGACTCCTGGATTGGAGGTTCTGTACTCACGCAAATCCTCGTGTAGGGCCTCGTCAAAGATAATGGGTGAATTCTTGAATCCTTGGGGAAGTCTTGTCCAGGTGAGCTGGCCTTGGAATCCTTCCTGTGAGTCGGACCACTCAAAAGCAAAAAGGGGCTGAGACTCCTTTGCTAAAGATATGCAAAAAAATGCATCTTGAGATCTAAGACAGTATACACAGTTCTTCTGGGGCCCAGGAGGGAGAGTAGGGTATAGGGGTTAGACACCATCGTGTGGATATCTTCAACCCATTTATTAACTCCCCGCAAGTCCTAAACGGGTCAGTACTCCCCAGTCTCGGCCTTTTTGATGGGCAGCAAAGGTGTGTTCCATGGATATTTGCAAGGAACTAGGATCCCGTCTCCTCAGAGGCGGTTAATGTGTTTTCTGATCCCTTCCTTTGCTTCCTGAGGGAGGGGGTACTGCCGGAGCAAACAGCCATAGCCATCGCTTTTAACTGTACCACCACTGGAGGCTGTCCCTTGGCCAAGCCAGGGGTCTTCCCTTCTGCCCAGAATTCGGGAAACTCCATCTGTAGGGTTTGGAGAAGGCTCCCCCACTTTGTCTCCTCTGGTTCTGAGACTGTCTCGTAAAGGAGGTATTCATCTACTGCTGCCATAAGCACCTGCACAGTGGGTTGTCCCAAGGTTACAGTCATGTCTCCTTCTGAGAACTGAATGCCAGCCTGTAACTTGTGGAGGAGATCTCTTCCCATCAAGATATACGGGGCATTAAGGAGGACCAAAAATCGGTGTTTAACTACTCCCGAGGCCAAATTTAAAGTCCTCTCTGTTGTCCATTTATGTCTCTCTGTGCCATTTGCTCCTTGTACCCAAACTTCCTCTCCAGATAGTTTTCCCATAGGTTTAAGTAATGATGAAAATTGGGCTCCTGTGTCCACCAAAAAATCAATTGATTTCCCCTCCACTTTAATTTTTACCCGAGGTTCGGGGAGGGGCTTGGAACCCTGGCCCCTTCAGTCTCTGGTGGCCAGCATTACTGTCTTCCTTTTGGGGCACTCTTTGGCCCAAGTGCGCTGGTCTAAATCTAAGTCTTCCAGCCTGCCTCCTCTGTACTTAGGCTTTTCCTTCTATTTTCCATCCCCTACCTGCCTTTCCCTTTTCCATTGACCTCTTTCCCCCTGTCTCCTTCCCGCCTCATGTAATGCCAAAACCTTAACCAATTTTTTGTCTGTTTTTCATCCTCTTGTGCATCCCTGTTGTTAAACACCTTTTCTGCTATTCCCATTAACTCAGTCAGATTCCTCCCTTCAAATCCTTCAATTTTCTGAAGTTTCCTCCTTATATCTGGGTCTGACTGACTGGCAAAAGCAAGATTCACTGCCCTCTGATTTTCAGGTGCCCCAGGGTCGATCGGGCTATACATTTTATAGGCTTCAATAAGCCTTTCTAGGAAAGCTCCTGGAGACTCATTCTTACCTTGAGTCACCTAAAATTATCTACTAATTTTAGATAAATTTATGGGTCTCCTTGCAGCTACATGGAGACCTCCTAGTAGGGCCTGGCGGTAGAAGCGTAGGCTCTCCTTACCTTCATCAGAGTTTGGTCCCCAGTTGGGGGGTTCCCTTGGGCAGTAGTCCTCCATCTGCCGGGTATCGAGGTCCCCGCCAAGTCTCTCACTTATCACTTTATGAGTCTCTCAAATGATGCGATCCCTCTCTTCCGTGTTAAAGAGAGCCATAAGGAGCTGTTGAATATCCACCCAGGTGGGCTAGTGGGTAAGAAAGACAGTCTCCAAGAGATTAATTAAATTCTGAGGGTGGACAGAAAAGGATTTGTGTTGGGCCTTCCAGTTATAGGTGTCAGAAGAGGAGAAAGGGATATAGGTTAGGTTGGGGCGACCTCTCCCGTCTGGTGGAACAACCTCATGGAGAGGCAGCATTGGCGATGTAAAGGGAGGCAGAGGGGGGTAGGGGGAGAGGGGAAAGATCAGGGCAGTCTTTCTGCTTAGTGGCCCCATAGGTGGACCCCGACCGTGTATGAGGTGGACTGGTAAGGGTGTCTTGGGACTGAGAGTCAGGTTTAGGGGACAGACAAAGGGGGGTAATTCTACAACCTCCACATCTGATGGAGGTATAATGGTCTTCTACCCTGGTTCCCCCTCATCTTTCCGTTCTGGTTTTGGTGATCTGACCTGCCTTAGAGGGAGAGATATGGTTTTGTTAGCAAGGGGAAGGTGAGACTTGAGCCATGACGGTGGCTCTTCAATCAGATATTGCCAGGCCATGATGTACGGTGGTATTTGGTCTCGATGGAAATCGAAAACCTCACTCTGGGTAGAACAGATCTGAGCCAAGGCAAACATTCCTTTCGGCGGCCACCCTGTGGAGAAAGTGGGCCACTCTAATTGGCAGAGTGTTTTTAGTTTTCCCAGGTAAACCTTGTCACCTGACTGGGTGACTTTACCTTGAAAATCCTTGAAAAGCTGGAGAACAAGATTTAGGGGTGTCACAGGTCCCTTACTCCCTGCTTGCCCCATTTCTCCAAACACAATAAACAACACAACAGACAACAAAAAGACAAGACAAAGACAACTGCAGGCCCAGTGATCCTCATCCAGAGCTGCTGCTGGTGGGGACTTTCTTGATTCCCTGCAAACACAACAAACAGCACGACAGACAACAAAAGGACAAAACAAAGACAACCACAGGCCCAGTGGTCCTTAACCTGCCACCAGTGGGGACTTTCTTGATCTTTCGATAGCCCAGGGGGACTCGAACCCCCCGACTGCTCAGGGGGACTCGAACCCCCTGTCCACCCAGGGGGACTTGAACCCCCCGTCGATCTACCAGTGGAGGGAAGGGGTGTGCCCGCATCCACTCCAGCCCTGGGGAGCATGGGTGCATCCAACTTCTCCCCGGTGGGCTATACCCTGGAGCTCCAACCAGACAGACAGATAGGATCCCAAGATCTTACCTCCGGAGGCTTTTCCCAGAAATTCTGATGCTGGCTCAGTTCTTGTCATTTGATCCTGGACGAGCCCCCAGTGTTAGGGTCCGTAATCAAAGGAGCGAGACTGATACAAAGTGAAGGTCAAGCAAAGCTTTATTTCATGCCAAGCATCGAGAATCAAACTGACCAGTCAGGACCCTCTCTTGCAAAGAGGCGACCCTCCCAGCCTCACAGTCTAACTTTTATAGAGGTAGTTTAGCCGGGCTATACACAGGTGGCCAATGAGATTGCAACACACAGAGAAAAGTGCACAGTCATGTTAGGTCACACACGGGTGGCCAATTGAATTATAATTCACTCTAGTCTTTACCTGGCCTGACCCTCCCCTGTATCTGGGCTTTGCTACCTGGGGCTGGTAGCTATGGAGACAGTATGCACACCCCACTGATTGGCTGTCTCCACCTGACAAGGGCCTGACCCGCCCTTGTATCTGGGCTTTGCAATTAAGTTCCTCTGGGAGGGGCAGGGTCAATCTAAGTTTCTTGCATAAACAACAAAATGGCTCTCTCTGATTAAGTAGGCCCTTACACAAATATATTAAATTCAGAGTAAAAAAGGGCATAAAATTATAGGGGCTTTGCAGAACACATAATTAGATACAATTCCTGTAGAAGTTCTTTAAGATATTAATCACAAGTAAGGACCATTAATAATTTTCTATATTTTTCAGGCTTATGTAGAGTCTTTCTTTGTAAAACTTCAACAAATGTAACCTCAAAGGTACTATATTTCAATACTAAATAACAAGAAAATTAAAAAAAAAAAAAACTGAAAAAATCAAAATAAAACTTCCAAAATCATTATGAGCTTGTCATATATAGACTTTATTGGGTTGAGATAAATTCCCTCTATACCTACCATGTTGAGAGTTTTTTATCATGAAAGGGTATTGAATTTTGTCAAACACTTTTTCTGCATCTGTTGAGATGATCATATGATTTTTATTCTTCATTTTATTAATGTGGTATATCATGTTAATTGATTTGCAGCATTGAAAGTCTGGGGGTGTTGGATGTTCTCCTCACTCTCTCTTCTTCCCCCAACCCCACCCCAGGGAGAAGTCACAATCTCTCTCTGCAATGAGTTGTGCCAGGTTTGGGGGACTGATGCAAAAAAACTGAAATTGCTTTTCTCACCTGTTTTAGTACAGCTGTTCTCAGGTTTTTTATTTACCTGGGGTACTGCAACTTCTTAACTGAATCCTGGACTTCTCATAAAGGTATTTTGTAATTTATGTTGTTTAAACCTGTGTTGGTGGGGAAGTGGGAATGAGGGCTGGGACTTCCTATTTTGT
Organism: Mellivora capensis; assembly: GCA_004024625.1. Classification (NCBI taxonomy): domain Eukaryota; kingdom Metazoa; phylum Chordata; class Mammalia; order Carnivora; family Mustelidae; genus Mellivora; species Mellivora capensis. Next base: position 44,141 of record PISX010009822.1, on the reverse strand, counting down.
CATCTCGATGTCACTGGATTTCTATTTTGCTTTAAACCTACTCATGTCATTGGGACGCCTGGGTGGCTCAGTTGGTTAGGCGGCTGCCTTCGGCTCAGGTCATGATCCCAGCGTCCTGGGATCGAGTCCCACATTGGGCTCCTTGCTTGGCGGGGAGCCTGCTTCTCCCTCTACCTCTGCCTGCCACTCTGTCTGCCTGTGCTCGCTCATTCTCTCTCTCTGACAAATAAATAAATAAAATCTTAAAAAAAAAAACAAAAAACACCTACTCATGTCATTGTATTTGAGGTGAATTTATTATATACAGCACATTTTTGGATGATGTTCTCTCAGCCAGTCTGCCAACCTGTCTTTTAATTGGTGTGTCTAAACTATTTACATTTAAGGGAGTAACTGATATGTTAAGGCTTTAGTCAGTCATTTTATTGTTTTTGGTTTGTTCTTCTGTTTGTCTTTTCTTACCTTCCTGTGAGCTATTTGAACATTTTTAGGAGTGAAGTTTTTCCATTGATGTTTGGCCAGAATGGGGTAGATATTGCCCGTGCCTGTTCATAGTTTCAGTTTGGAGGCTTCTGCAGTTCCTTGTCCAGGGTGTGTGGGAGGCAACAAGAAAACTCAGGAACTCATTACTGCTGTGTGTCATTTTTCTGTGTCTACCTAGTCAGTAATGATGGCTTCCATTCAGAGGCAGATTTATGGAGAAAGTGCTAAAGCTTAAACAATTCTTTGACCACTTCAGATGTAGGCAATACTTATGCTTTGTAAAATTTGTAAGTCCAAGGTATTTTAAATTGTAATCAGTTAAGGTCACTTGTGTGAGGTGGTGATGGAGTAGCCAGTGGGATTTTGGGGATTCAGATGAGGGTCAAATGAGTTGGAGTATATCTTTTTTGAGTTCGATGGGGTATATTTAGGTAGCTTGCAGTTACTTGCATGTTTATTTAAGGCATTGTTAGATGTCAGAATAGTGTTGGAATGGCTTTCAGTATGCAGCCATGGCCCGTTGAGCCTGTTTAGCCAGCAGCATGACAGGAAGGTATAAGCCCTTAGTCCACGGTACCATACGAAGTCCACAGTCCTATGGTACTGTGACAGGCAGGTCATAGAATGATGCTTCCTGATATTCACACCCTGTGTAATTACTTTCCCTTGAGTGTGGGTGGGGCCTAGGGATTCCTTCCAAATGAATAGTGAAGGGATGTCACTTCTGTGATTAGGTTACCAGAAGACTGGCTTCTTGCTAGCTTGTTTTCTCTTGCTGCAACATTTTCTCTTGCCCTCTTGCCTGAATGTACTTCCTCTTGCATCAAATCAGCTGCCATGTTGTGAGATACTCAATGTAGAGGCATGCATAGAAAGGAACATTTTTTTTATGGTGATCATGTGGAATAGAATTTATCAGATTCCATAGGCTTATAACCAACCACAAGCCTAAAAGAAACATACAAACAGCAAATACATCTTTTATAGCTGGTATTGGAAACAAATGTGACAGGAATTTAAAAATTTTTTTTCTATAAAAATACTGGGGAAAATGTAACATAGAGGTTTTTCAGGCAACTAATTAAAAAATTGTGTTTTCTGGGGTGCCTGGATGTCTCAGTCATTAAGCATCTGCCTTCCACTCAGGTCATGATCCCAAGGTCCTGGGATTGAGCCCCACATTGGGCTCCCTGCTCAGTGGGAAGCCTGCTTCTCCCTCTCCCACTACCTCTTCTTGTGTTCCCTCTTTCACTGTGTCTTTCTCTGTCAAATAAATAGATAAATCTTTAAAGAATAAATAAATAAATTATAAAAATTATGTTTTCTAGATTTCATGATGTTTGCAGTAGATATCTGTACTTTATTGTTATATACATCCTCATTCTAAATAAATATTCACTTTATCACTTAAAAATTGTTTCAAAACTTGATGCTTTGCTAAGGAATTTCATTATTACATGCATTGTGTTCAAAATGGAATTATCATTTTTTAAGTGTTTTTAATGTTTTGGAAGAAATGTGAAAACAGTACATTTATTTTTTAAAGATGCTCAGGAAAAAATATGAAGAGGCTGCTTTTCTATATATAGAGAAACCTTGGAATTTAACACATCTGGCACAAATAAATACTTGTGAGGGGGGAAGGTACAGAATAAATGAGTTGTACTATCTGTGCAGGACTACAATCTGTTTTCCATCACAATAGGTGCCTCATTATCACTACACTTTGTCTAACATTCTTAACAGGGCACTTTGAATAGTAAACAAAAAAGAAATTAAATTTAAAAGGGATTTTATTTATTTGAATCTATTGATCAACATGCAAGATTTTCTAAGGATTAGAATTTTTGAGAAGTTAGTAAAGTCTTAGCACACAAACAGAAGAAAAACAAACAGAACTGTATCTCTTAAAAATAACTTTCCAGGGGCACATGGATGGCTCAGTTCATTGAGCTTCTGCCTTTGGCTCAGGTCATGATCCCAACATCCTGGGATTGAGTCCTGCATCGGGCTCCCTGCTCTCAGGGAGCCTGCTTCTCCCTCTCCTTCCTTCTCATGCTCTTGCTCCGTGTCTCTCTCTCTCTCAAACAAAAAATAAGGTCTTTAAAAAAATAAAAAATAAAAAAACAACGTTCCAAAAGAAATATTTAGCAAAGGCAGTTGAACTTTTGATTTGATTAGATGCCAGCATTATTTACTAACGACTATAGAACAAGTCTGCATATCATTCTATTTGTAATAAAGCTACATGAGGTCCCTTAATGCTATAGATATTCTTTTGAGTTGATATACCACTTGCTTAATCTAACTTGTTTGGTGATTTCCAAGTACTTTTTTTTTTTTAAGATTTTATTTATTTATTTCACAGACAGAAATCACAAGTAGGCAGAGAGGCAGGCATGGGGTGGGAGAAACAGGCTCCCTGCTGAGCAGAGAGCCCAACTCGAGGCTCGATCCCAGGACCCTGAGACAATGACCTGAGCTGAAGGCAGAGGCTTAACCCATTGAGTCACCCAGGTGCCCCCCAAGTACTTTTAAAATTATATTGATTTTCACCAAATCCTGGTGATTAAAGTTCATACCATGAGACTGATCTAACTATAGGATATATTCCTTTTTTAAATGAAGACCATTATAAAACATCTTTCCTGTTGATTGCAGCTTTTGTATTTAAATAATCCTGGCCTATTAGACAGAGAATCATATAAATGTAGTTAATACAAAACAGACACAAAATATGGGGAAAATAGCAAAATAGAAAGCTTGTTCCAAACAAATATCCATACATTTCTGAAAAAACTGTAAAAAGGATTTTTGCAGAAAAGTAATTAATAATTGGTACTAAGTTTTTAGCAGATGCAAAAGGGATATTAATGTGAACCTATTAGTGTATAGCTTTCATTATGCATACTTATGTCATTTAGCAGAACTTATTAACCTAAAGGTGAGTTTTTAGCACTCAATGAAAAACAGACTGTGCTGCAAAATCAGAGATAATCAGCTACCAAACATCAAAGTTTAATTAATGAACTTTATTTGATGATAAATTTTTCTAATTATATTAGGATGACAAAGTAATTTAAAAATGGTTCCTGGTACATAAATATAACTATTTATTATATTTCTTTAAAAATTCACTATGCTAAAAAAGAAAAGATAAATATTTTCCATACTTTCAAATTCAAATTTTAAATTTGAGCTTTTTATCCATTTTAAAATAAAAATTTTAGTCACTTCTCAGGAAAAGGCAAAGGATAAAAAGTCTCTAAACTTTTAAATTTTTTCCATCTTTTTGTGGATATGGAGAAATTAAAATGATATACCATTACTGAACTCATTTTACTCCATGATTTTAAACCAATGACCAAGTCTCTGCACAGCCCACTGAAATGCCAAGAATTTATTAAAAGGTGGAGAACAGGGGCACCTGGGTGGTTCAGTCAGTTGAGCATCAGACTCTTGATTTTGGTTCAGGTCATGATCTTAGGGTTGTGAGACTGAACCCCAAGTTGAACTCCATGCTGGGCATGGAGCCGGCTTAAGATTCTCTCTCTCTGTTCCTGCCCGCACCCAAATAAATAAATAAATAAATAAAGGAGAATATGAATCAAAATGAGAAAATTAAGTCAAGTTTAAAGTAATTCTTCAAAAAAAGTTAAAATAATCCTTGAAATTCATTTTAAAGTGTTAAATTTTCATCACTTTAAGAAAACTTCTGGAGGGGCGCCTAGGTGGCTCAGTGGGTTAAGCATCTGCCTTTGGTTCCGGTTGTGATTTCAGGGTCATAATCCCTGCTCAGTAGGGAGTCTGCTTGTCCTTCTCCTGATGCCCCATCCCCAGCTCATGCTCCCTCTCTTTCTCTCTCAAATAAATAAATATTTTTTTTAAAGCAACACTGAAAAGAAATTTTAAAAATAAATAAAAATTTAAAAAAAGAAAACTACTGGAAAAAAATAGATTCTAGGGAACTAATGGTAGACACCAGCTTCATCTTTTAAGTATATTAATTTAGTAATTCATTTGTTTACCAACTTATTTTTCAACAGATATGATGCAAACACCTACTATGTACTGAGCACTGTGCTAAATGCTAGGGATATAGTGGTGAACCCAGAAGACAAGGCCCCTGCCCTCATGGAACTTCAGCTTCCAGAAATGCTTTATCTGAGAATTAAGAAATCTGCTATGGAGCCTCACAAACTGACTACAGTTTTAAGGAGTATTTGTCTTGGGAGGGAAAATCTTATAAAAGTGTCAAAATGTGAAACAATCCTGTAAGTTCAGTTGAGGTCATTACCTAGTCTTTCTGAAAGACAAGAAGAAGAAAAACTTACTGTTCTGTCTATACCATATTTGAATCAGCAAAAACTAGCAGAGAAGCAGCATGGAGCGTGGCCGAAAGGAAAACCTATCTATGCTTCACGCATTCCTGCTATAGACTCACTGAATCATCTTGGACAGCTAAGTCAACAACTAGGCTTTCATTTTCTCACTTATAAAATAGAATTATCTCTGAAGATTTTTAAGATCAGTGAGATCATATATGAGTGCTCAGAGAAGCCACTACTTTAAACTGTTATTATACATTACTTTATCATTGATGGTCAAAAGGAAAAATAAGGAAGCAATATCTTGAAATAAAGTCAAGCTCATTGTGTTGTGGAGATTCAGGTACCCTTCATAAGAGACTAGGGGGTTTAGCTCACTCTCAGAACATCAGAAATAAAAGTTTTCTAGCTGTCCCACTGTGTTTGGTGATGATCAGGAGTGCTGGTTGGGACCCACTTTCCCCAACAGTGTGATCTCATTTCCATCATCACAGATGCATAGAACTGGCAGGCAGCCACATTTCATAGACATGTATTAAAGAGAGTCAAAGGCGGAGAATTAACACCTGCATAAAGGATGCAAACTAGGCCATCACATTAAAGAGTATACATTGATTAAATGAAAATGTAGTAAATGACATCCTAATGGTCCTTATTCTGGCTTCCTAATTCTCTGGGCATAAGATGCTTTTATGCACCACTGAAGTGGAGCCATCACAACCTCCAACTAGCCCCAGTTAGTCTAATTACAGCCTAATGCTCTCCAGATATGTCTAGCATAAAAGCCTGCATAACCTGCCTTTTCTTAATTTAGAAAGGTCAGATCGAGCACTTTTAAAAGCCTGAACTATAGTAAACCCTATAGTACACACAAAATATACATTCTTAAGGGAAATGTGCATTTAAACTATCTTTGCTATGGTAACCTGTCTCTACACAGACAGAATTTGTGAAACTAGAGGAGTTTAAGGATTGAGATCATGTGAGTAAACTGCTACGAAAACCTTAAAAGGTTTTGTTTAATCTCCATGTCTTAATATTTCTTTTTTTGTTTGTTTGTTTGTTTTAAAGATTTTATTTATTTATTTGACAGAGAGAGATCACAGTAGACAGAGAGGCAGGCAGAGAGAGAGGGGGAAGCGGGCTCCCTGCTGAGCAGAGAGCCCGACGTGGGGCTGATCCCAGGACCCTGAGATCATGACCTGAGCTGAAGGCAGCAGCTTAACCCACTGAGCCACCCAGGCGCCCAGATGTCTTAATATTTCGATTCACTGTGGACATGCAGTTTTGTCTTAATAAGACATGTAAAATTAGATAATTGTTTTACCATATGATCAATATAATAATAATAGCTAGTAAGCACTAATCGCCTTACAAGGGTTAGCTCATGTAATCCTATAACAACCCTAATCAGAAGATACTATTATAATCACTATTTTAGAGATGAGATAACCAAAGCATAGAGAGGTTAAATTATCTCTGGCCACACACCATGTAAATGGTAGACCTGATATTTGAACCCAGGCAGTCAGTCTGTCCCTAGGTCAGCTCTTTTAACAATTGTATCAGAAGGCCTAGAGGGGTGTAGAAATGCAAGTCAAGGCCTCTTGTGTCATGCAGGATATCTTAACTCAGAGTATGACAAGCGGGCTCAGAGAGCCAGGTGTGAGGCCACCTAGTCTGGAACAGTGTTGAAAATCATGCCATAGACCTGGTTCCTTAAAACTACCTTAGTTTTCCCTCTTCACACAGCATCGCAGTTGTTGAACTAACATCAGCCAAGCTGAATTCTGGATGCTGCTGCCAAAATCTACTACAGCCTCCCCCAGACAGTGGACATCCCTTCGCCGGAATTGATTCTGCCCCAAGTCTGCACTTCTTTGTATTCCTAGGTCCTACATTCAAGTCCAACCCATATGGCTGATAATGACCACAGAGAATACGTCCTGCAAAGACATCAGAGGCAACACGTTGTTTCAGGTGAAACAATTATGTAAACCTTTGAGACAGAAAGCAATTTTTAATTGTTGATATATGTCACCACTGAGAGGAACTTAAAGTCACCAAGAACATTTCCGTTAATTAGACACAATCAATCTGTAGAGATAATGGAAAACAGGAGTGTTTTCTCAAGAATGTATTTTCCATTTAGATTAGCAAAAAGTATCTGAAAAATCCTCAGAGGAAATGAGTAATCACAGGCAATATCTACTGAGTCTGAATCTTTTTTGCCTGTAGAATGTTTCACCTCATATGACGCTAATGGAGAAAAAATAGTTTGTTGTTTGAGTGTAAAGACTAAATAATGATAAATTGGTTGCCTGAAGTGCAGTAAAAAAGAAACAAATGGATGTGTGGCATTAACAGAGTTAATTATAGATGCAGATTAAAAGGCAAGATTAAGTAGTGGAAGAAAAGCAGAGAGTCACCTTCGGCCCAGACCCGCCGGGCAGCAGCGGTCAGTCACCTAGCAACAAGTTTCCTATCCCTGCTGTGCTCTTTAATTCAGCAAATCTGCTCAGGATGGCAGGCTGTTCTCCTGACAAAACGTATTATGTAGGAGACGGAGGGATACAAAAATCCACTGTACACAGCACTCTGCTCCCTATTGACCACTGATCCTTTCTCTCAATCCACAAAAGAGGTTCACATAATGCCCTGAAAGGAGAAGAGTCTCCACAGAGAAAACATTTGCTTGTAATTGAGATTGACTACATAATGAAAATGATGTTCTTTTTAAAATTCTGCTTGTTGAGGCCACACTTTTGTCTCCTGGCACTCAAAACACATCCCTGCTGGGAAAAGGGGCAAACATTGTAAAAACTCAAAACTGTGATTTTTTTTTTTTCTTTTCTTAGCATTGAAAATACCCATTCTATAACGAAATGGCCAGGTCTCTCTCCTTAGAACTTAAACAAGTGATAAGAAGGTAAACAGGAAAACTTCCATTCAGAGTTGCTCACACAAATGCTTGCTTTGCTGAAGGCATACAGGCAATGCAAGCTCATTCATTTGCAAAACAACTGGACAAAAATAGTAGAGAGAATTTTGATTTCTTGATTGTGCCCTCTGTGAAGAGACCGTAAATTGCTGGTCAAAACTCAGTCACCATTTCAAACACATTAAAATTTTAACCTGACTCAGAGACGGGAGCAGAGATAAGCAGAGAGCAGAATAGCTCATCTTCTTAATCTAGAGGACACCATTAAAGTGACCTGTTTAAGGCTTAGGTTGATTTCCTATAAAAGAGTATGTTGGGATCTTTGAAAGGACTGATCCAGCATAGTCACAGTTGTTTTAAAACAAGAACATTAAATTAATTTTGAAATAATACTGAAACTATTTTAAAATGGATTAGCAGGAGTGCCTGGGTGGCTCAGTGGGTTAAGCCTCTGCCTTCGGCTCAGGTCGTGATCTCGGGGTCCTGGGATTGAGCCCCACGTCAGGCTCTCTGCTCGGCGGGGAGCCTGCTTCCCCCTTTCTCTCCACCCCCACCCCCGCCTGTCTCTCTGCCTACTTGTGATCTCTCTGTCATATGAATAAATAAAATCTTTTTTAAAAAATGGATTAGCAAACAATATATCTGTCTGGGCCCCTATACTCAAAGATTTTTTTAATCACACAGTATATATGGTTTTTACAAAACATAAATGATTTCTCACACACACACAAACTGGTCTTACCAAAACATACAAAAGTTTCAATAACTTTTAGGAACACCTACCTATGCTATGCCAGGCACTGTTCTAGATGCTGAGGTTCCAGACATGAAAAATACAGAATCCTAGCCCTCAAGAGAAACTGAGGAGTATCATACAACTAAACCATGGTGTGGAGGAGGTTGACATTGAGTTGGGGATTTAAGGGAATGCCTTGAGTGTTAGTGACTCAGGGTGTAGGGGAATATAAGGGAATGTTGTCCATACTGGTTAGATATTCTGGGAGAATGACACCAGAGCTAAACCCTAATCTGGCTAGAGATTGTCCAAGTGAAAGAGAAGTTCTGGCAAAGAGAACACTGTACAAAGATTCTAAAAAGAGAAAGATCATGGGGCTTTGAGTAACTGAGAGAAGTTCGATATGGTGGGAGGCTGAAAGTGGAGATGTATTGGAGGACCAAATCATACATAGATTTGTATACTGGGCTAAGCACTTTGTTTGTTTGTTGTTTTTTTGTTTTACTGAGAAATAATTGATACTCATTTCTGTATAAGTTTGAGGCATACATCACAATTATTTGATTACATATGTTGTGAAATGATTACCACAATAGGTTTAGCTAACACCCATCTTCCCATACAGATATTAAAAAAAAAAAGAAGAAAAGAATAAAGGAAAAAAGTTTCTCCTTATTATAAGAACTCTTAGGATTTACCCTCTTAACAGCTTTTGTAGATATCATACTGCAGTATTAAAAATAATCATGTGGTACATTATATTCCTTGTGCTTATTTATTTTATAACTGGAAGTTTTATAACTTTTAACCACCTTCTTCTAACCACCCTACACTCCCTGCCTGATAACTACAAATCTGATTTCTTCTGAGTTTTTTCTTGTTTCTTTAGACTCCACATATAAGTGACATCATACAGTATTTGTCTTTCTCTGACATATTTCATTTAGAATAATGGTCCATCCATGTTATTGCAAATTGTAAGATTTCTTCATTTTTTATGGCTAAATAATATTTCTCTACAATATTTTTTTTTTTTTTGGCCCTCTTCAATTTTGGGGGAAGAGTTTGAGAAGGCTTGGTGTTAAATTTTCTTTGAAAATGTTTGAAGCCATCTAGTCCTGGGCTTTTCTTTTTGGGGAGTTTTTTTTTATTACTGATTCAATTTTCTTACTAGCAATTGTTCTTTTCAGATTTTCTTTTTCCTCCTGATTCAGTCTTGGTAAGTTGTAGGTTTCTTTCTTTCTTTCTTTCTTTCTCTCTTTTTAAGACTTTATTTATGAGAGAGAGAGAGAGAGAGAGAGAAAGAGCATGCACATGAGTGGGGGGTAGAGGGGGAGTGGGAGAGGGGGAGGGAGAACCAGACTCCACAATGAGGAGGGAGCCCAACTTGGGGCTTAATTCCAGGACTCTGAGATCATGACCTGAGCTGAAGGCAGACACTTAACCAACTGAGCCACCCAGGTGCCCCAAGTTATAGGTTTCTAAGAATTTTTTTCACTTCTTCTAGGTGGTCCAGAAGTCAGCTGTTGGTGTATAGGTTGTTCATAATAACCTCTATGACTCCTTGAGTTTCTGTGGCATCAATTGTAATGTCTCTTTTTCATTTATAATTTTGTTGATTTGGGTCCTTTCTCTTTTTCCTTGGTTAGTCTAGTTAAGGATTTGTCAATTTTGTTTATCTTTTCAAAGAACCAAGTCTTAGTTTGATTAATCTTTTCTGTTGTTTTTTTGTTGTCTATTTCATTTATTCTGCTCTAATCTTTAGTATTTCCTTTTTTCTGCAAATCTTGATCTCAATTTGTTTTTCATTTTCTAGTTCCTTAAGACATAGAGTCAGGTTAATTATTTGGGCTCTTTCCTTCTTCTTAATGTATGTATTTATTGTTATGAACTTCCCTCTTAGAACTGCTTTTGCAGGATGCCTGGGTGGCTCAGTCATTAAGCATTTGTCTTTGGCTCAAGTTATGATCCCAGAGTCCTGGGATTGAGTCCCAGGAGCAATGAGTCAGGCTCATTGCTCAGCAGGGAGTCTTATTCTTCTGCCTGCCACTCCCCTTGCTTGTGCTCTCTCTCTGACAAATAAATATTTTTTAAAAAACCTGCTTTTGCTATATCCCATAAGTTCTGGTATGTTCCATTTCCATTTCCATTTGTTTCAAGAAACTTTATTTCCCTTTAATTTTTTCTTGATCCATTGGTTGTATAAGAGAATGTTGTTTAATTTCCATGTGTTCATAAATTTTCCAGTTTTCCTTTTGTTATTGATTTCTAGCTGTATGCATTGTGGTCAGAGAAGATATTTGGTATAATGTCAATCTTCTTGAATTTGTTGATGCTTATTTTGTGGGTTAACTAGGGTCTATCCTAGAAAATGTTTTGTGTGTGCTTAAGAAAAATTTGTATTCTCTTGTTCTGTATATGTCAATTAGATCCATTTAATCTCTTGTGTTGTTCAAATCCACTGTTTCCTTATTGACTCTCTGTTTGGGTGATCTGTCCATTGCTGAAAGAAGGGTATTAAAATCCCAAATTATCATTGTGTTAAATGTATTTCTCCTTTTAGCTCTGTTTTTTATTTCTGTATTTTAGGTGCTCTAATATTGAGCACATAAATATTTACAATTATTATATCAGCTTAATGTATTGACCCCTTTATTATTATTTAATGATCTTCTTTATCTCTTTTTACCATTTTTTTAGAGAGAGGGGGAGAGAGAGAGAAAAATAGAGAGAGAGAGAGAAAAAAAGGAGGGGCTGAGGGAGAGAGAATCCCAAGCAGACTCCACACTATAGGCCTGACATAGGGCTGGATCCCACAACCCTGAGACCATGACCTGAGCTTAAATCAAGCTTAACTGACTTTCAAATCAAGCTTTAACATTTTTAGTTTAAAGTCTGTTTTGTCTAAATATAACTACTCCTGTTTTTGTTTGTTTGTTTTTGTTATCATTTACTTGAAATGTGTATTTCCCACCTTTACTCTCAGTACATTGTGTGTTTTTAAGGCTAATATGAGTCTCTTGTAGACAGCATATTGTTGGATCTTGGTTTTTTAATCCATTCAGCCATTCTGTGTCTTTTGAGTCAAGAATTTAATCCGTTTATGTTTAAAGTAATTATAAGGACTTACTATCATCATTTTGTTGTTTTTCTGTTTTGTATATGTATTGTTCCTTGTTTCTTATCCAGCTGTCTTTTCTGTGTTTTGATGTATTTTGGTATCAGTATGCTTTGACTTCTTTATCTTGTCCCTTTGTGTAATTACTACAAGATTTTCCATTGTGGTTACCACGAGATTTACATAAAATATTTTAAACTTACAACATTCTATTTTAAACTGATAACAACTTAACTTCAATAGAATTTGTATATATAATTCTTACTTCTCCTACTCACATTTTAGATTATTTCTGTTACAATTTACATGTTTTTTTTTATTGTGTAACTAATAACAGTTTATCTCACTTATGGTTATTTTTGCTATGTTCTTTTTTTTTAACTTTTAAATTAGAGTTGTAAGTTCAGCACCCCTATTACCATATTGCAGAATCTAAATATGACTATATATTTACCATTACCAGTGAGATTTACTCTTTTTGTTTTTTTTTTACAATGATAGTTAACATTGTTTTACTTCCACCAAGAGAACTCTCTTTAGCATTTCTTGTGAGGCAGGTCTGGTGGTAATAAACTTCCTCAGCTTTTGCTTGTTCAGGAAAGTCTTTATCCCTCCTTCACTTCTGAAGGACAGCTTTGCCAGGTATAGAATTATGGACTGACAGTTATTTTCTTTCAATATTTTGAATGTCATGCCATTCTTATTGGCGTGAAAAGTTTCTGTTGAGAAATCTACTTGTAGTCTCATGGGTTTCCCTTGTATGTAACTTCTCTTTTTTTCTCTGGCTGCTCTTAAAATCCTTGGGGGGATGAGGTAACTGGGTGATGGACATTGGGGATGGTATGTGTTTGTAATGAGCACTGGGTATTATATAAGACTGATGAATCACAGACCTGTGCCCCTGAAACAAATAATACATTATGTCTTAATTTTAAAAAAAAGAATACTAAAAAAATTCTTTGTCTTTAACTTTTTAAAAATTTTTATTTATTTATTTTAGAGAGAGAGAGACATGTATGAGCTGGGGGAGGAGCAGAACGAGAGGAAGAGAGAAGCAGACTCCCCACTGATCACTGATCCAGAGGCAGGGCTCAATCCCAGGACCCTGAGATCATGACCTGAGCAGAAACCAAGAGTGGGAGGCTCAACGAACTGAGCAACTCAGGTGCCCCTGTCTTTGACTTTTGACAATTTAATTTAATGTGCCTTGGTGTGGCTCTGTTCAGGTTCAACCTATTTGGGATTCTTAGGGCCTCATGGATCTTAGGGCCTCATGGGTATTTGTCTCTTTTCCCAGGCTTAGGAAGTTTTCAGCCATTAGTGCCTTAAATATACTCTCTCTCATTTTCTCCTTCTCTCCCTCTTCTGGAATTTTTATAATGTAAATATTGTTTCTTGTTATTGTGCCCTATAATTCCTATAGAATTTATTTTCTCTTTTTGTATTCTTTTTTTTTTCCTTTTAATCCACTGACTGTGTAATTTCTAATGTCCTATCCTCCAGATCACTGATTCTTTCTTCTGCATAGTCAAGTCTACTTTTGAAATTCTCTATTGAATTCTTCAGTTTCATTATTATATTCTTCAACTCTAGGATTTCTGGGGGTTTTGTTTGTTTGCTTTTGTTTCCAATGGTTATTTCCTTGTCAAAATTCTTGAATTTTTTAAAAAGAGTGCTAACTTGTTTTTTTTTTTAGTTGTGCTATGTTAGTCACCATACGATACATCATTATTTTTGATGTAGTGTTCCAAGATTCATTGTTTATGTATAACACCCAGTGCTCCACGCAATACATGCCCAACTTAATACCCACCACCAGGCTCACCCACCCCCCCATGCCCCTCCCCTCTAAAACCTTCAGTTTGTTTCTTGGAGTCCACAGTCTCTCATGGTTAAACATCTTGATTTATTCATCTATTTTTTTCCTAATTTCATTTCATTGTCTGTTTTCTTGTAGTTAACTAAACTTCCTTAAGAGGATTATTCTGAATTCTTTGTCTGACAGTTCACAGATCTTCATTTCTTTAGGGTCCATTATGATTAGCTTTATTAATTTCCTTTGATAATGTCAATTTTAATTGAGTTTTGTGATCCTTGATTCCTTACATTGTTATCTGACATTTGGATAATGTGGCTCCTCTTCCACACTTTACAGGTTTGCTTGGGCAGAGACTGTTCTTCACTGGTCAGGTCAGTTTGGTTTCTGGTTATGTCTGCTGGTAATCTTTGGGCAGGTATATTATAGTATACTTTTGAGTGTGGCAACTGTTTGAGCTTTGAGGACAGGGATGTGCCACTGGCTCAGAACAGCTGGAACAAACTGCAGGTTTGTTCCCTACTAGTCAAATGAGGCAATAAGATGGGCTCCACATTTGCCTGAATTCTCTGGTGAGGCTTACTAGATGGTTGAAACTGGGTACAATATTCAGTAGTAAGCCAGGCTATAAATTATCTTCCCTGCCCTGGCAGGACAGCATTCCAGGTTTCAGGTCCTATAGAGCTCATTGTTTAGGAGCCTGAATCAGGACTGATTGTGCACTGAATTTCCTGTTCTGGTAAGGTTTTGCTCTGCCGATAGGGGAAGCCACAGGCTGTGCTCTCTAAGTGCTATTATGTAAAGGGCTTTTGAATGAGCCACAAATCTTCCTGTGTGCTCCCTGGTCAGACAGGCTAAAGCTATGTTCAGCAATGAGCAGGGCTACAAATTAGATTCCCTGCCCAGATGCAGCAGGAAAGGAGCTCTAAAGCTCTTTGTTGTTTTAACTCAAGCTGACTCACACCCCAAGTTTCCTGGCCAAAAGAGGGCCACTGTCTGAAGTTTGCTCTGCAAACTATCACCTCTGTCTGTACTTCTCTTAGCAGAGGTGCCACTAGGCCACATAGTTCCCAAGAGCTGTCACCAACCCTTCTAGTTAGATAAGATCAGAATACACTCCACAGTGAATGGAACTACGTCTCAGCCCCGTTTCCTGGGCAGGATGGAGGGGGACTATCTTAGGCTACTCTCAATTTCCCAAATAGGCTCTCCATTTTGAAGGGATTAGAACTACCCTCAGCCTTGGCTAAGAATTAATCACCTGCCTGTGCATAGCATTGGAAGACTTCATGTCCAGTATTGTCTTTGTTCTGGGGGTAGTCAGTTCTGCCCACCCACCTCTCAGGTCAAGCACCACTGGGCTACACAGATTCCAGGACTTGTCACTGCCTTTCTGATTAGATAGGAATAAAAGGGGCTTTTATTTGGAGGGGGGGGAGTGGGGGGGGAGAGAATCCCAAGCAGACTTCACATCCAGCTCAGAGCCTGATGTGGGGCTTGATCTCCTGATCCTGAGATCATGACCTGAGCCAAAATTAAGAGTCAGGCACTTAACTAACTGAGCTACCCAGATGCCCCTAGAAGGGACTCTTAACAGTGGGTGGATTTGTGACTCAGCACCTTGCCTGAGTGTGGGCAAACACTAAGCAAAACTCAAAGTTTGAGGATCTGAATCATGCATATCTGCATCCCACTGAGTTCCCTAGTCAGAGACTGCTCCTCACTTGGTTCTGCAGATGAGCAAAGCTGCTGCTTGGGATTACTGCTTGGGCACTGCAGGTATGAACTCAGTCTCCCAAGACCTATATGATGTTCATTGCAAACCCCTTCCTGCCTTCTCTATCACAGTCAGATGCCCAACAGGTTGGCCCCACAGATTTCCCTGCAATCTCCAGGGTTTGAAATCGGAGTAGGAGCTCCCAAAAAGTGACCCACCATGCAGGGGGAGGCTAGTTGTATCCCTAGTTCTCTTTTTCCACTGGAGAAAGTAGTGGCTCAGGGGAAACCTCTCTGTAGTACTGTGTTGTCCTATGGGAGGGGCAATGTGGTGTACATTTATTTAGTCACTTCTCTTAGCCTTTTAATACAGTCTATCTTGGTCTCTGTGGTGCAGGGTGTATCTCAACCTCAGCCCCATGTTCTAGGATTCCCTCAGAGGTGTCTTGTTCTTAAATAGGTGTTGGTTCTTGCGAGGGGGAGTTAAGTCAGGAATGACCTATGTTGCTGTCTCAGTGACATCACTCTCAGGGCTTTTCTTGAAGGGAGTGAGCAAATACTGATAGATCTTAGGATGCAGTGACATTAGATCTGCAGAGACATTAACAGGTGATTTTTATTTCCTCTTTCTGCAGAAAGCTCCCAGGTAATGAAAGAATGCAAATTCCCCATTGTAAGTTACAATTTGAATTAGATGATTGAGTTCAGATTTTGCTGAAAACTCTTGATGGGAAAAGAGGATTGTTGGTTTTATTGAGTGGTTGAAGGTGAAAAAAATAATTCAATTTTCAGGGCATAATGAAGCTGTGAGCCCTTGATATTACTGAGGCTACATCAAATCGGCATAGAGTGAAACAAAGCATACTATAATTAAGGCATTTGTGCATCATTATGTGGCTGATTAATAAAATTGTGGTAGTGACTAAATTAGAATAATGGAGCAAAAAGCTCATTTTCTGGCTTTCTGGCCTTCAGTGTGTGTACTATGCATCTGGGCAGAAAAATGGAAGATTATATGAAACACAAAACAGATCGCATAAGACCAGTGTATTATCTACACTGAGACATGATTAAAGACATGTTAAAACATACCATAGCGATTATCTGATATTTGTCATAGGAAGGCAGTACAGTGTTATCTGCAATCACGAACACCTGTCTGTCCTTTCTACCCACCTTCTCTCTTCCCATACCTTCAGGGTACAATTTTTTCTAGACAGGGAACAAGAGGCAGAGTCTGGTATTTATATCAGAACCAAACATAAACCAGTTCCAAATGATGACTTTGTATCTCTCCTAGGTAGTGCATCCCCATATATGACAGACTGCTGATGGCACCCAATTTGAGGCCTTAGCACAAAGCAGTCCAGGCATAGTACTTCTTGGTTGGATGGTTAATCTAATTTTTTAAAAAGTCATCTCAGAACTCAGAAGGTCAAAGGATCATGAAAGGTGACAAAACTGAAATAGTGTGTGATCGCTTCTCGGCCTTTTGGCTAAGATCAAGTGTAGTATCTGTTCTTATCAGTTTAAAACTGAAATAGTGTTATAAGGACAGGAACTCTATTAACAACAAACCCAGGGCCCTTCCATTTTGCAGCGAGCACTTGTTAAACTGACGCTGAGAGGCTTAGCAAACTTGAGCATTCCTTTCTTCCTTCTCCCCAAGCCTATCCTTGCAGAAGTTTCCTAGTGGTATTTCAAGGGTTACTTCACAGTAGCTTTCTTCATCACTAAGCAGAATCTGTTGGGAAAAGAGGATCACAACAATGCTGATCAGTTCTCTGTAAAAGGTGAATTTAAACTCTCAAATGAAAAATGGGCCATATCAAGTCTGCATGATAAGGTGCAGGGGATTTATGAGAATGATTTCAAAGATTGTAGAAATGTAAGTGTTAGGGAGTCTCACTCCAATAGTTTCTTTCAGAGATCATGCTTAATAACTTTGCAAATATTACCTTCTCACATTTATGTCTAATCAGTTAAACCACATTACCCTCTTAGCTTTCTCATAGAAGATTATCTGACATTTAGCATTCAACGGTTTTTCTGAAAAGGTTAATAGTTCACCAGCCAAAAGTAGAACTAAACAGAATTGATCATTCCTAAAACTCTTGGTTGAAATGTGAGGGCTTTGTGTTGACAGCCAAGGGATTGTAATGAGTCTTTCGTACATTCTTAAGGCTTGTTTCATTTACCCTGTGAATGGAGAGAGTAAAATTATAGTCTCTAGGTGTTTTCCATGGTTCTTTCACATGCAGGCTTCCCGACACCAATTAAAGAGATTATGTCATCAAGTGAAAGGAAAGCTATAACTTGTATGTTAATGCTGTGATTACTTGAGACAGGGTCACAGGACCCAACAGCCTAGCAGCTGACCTTCAAAAAATCAACTTTGAGCTCAATTCCTAATTAACCTTTTTCAATGTAAGAAAGTATAATTTCAGGCCATTGGCCCTCTAAAATACTCTTATACAATGAATGTGTTACAAAAATCAATTAGTAATTATCAAGATATTTTTTCCCCTTAATGATGTTATCTCTGAGGATGAATTTGTATTTCCACTCCAAGCATTCTGTTTTCTCCATGAATAAAGCTGCAGGAAACACACTTAAACCTACAAAAAACTTAGGGTAAAAATAAGTTCATGTTGATGCACAAAATGTCAAACACTGTACTCTGCCACCGCATACCCAACAATGTGAGATTGTCGATCATTAGGAAATATGGAAATATATGTAAATTTTGAAGTTCTGTTGGAATCTAAAAATGTCATTGCTTTGAATTAATGTTCTCTGTAATTCTTAAAACTTTGATATATGATGTGTATTTTATTCCAGAAATTGCTCGGTGATAAAAGTACTCCAATTATATTAGCTCTTATTTAATCAGGTCTGAAGTTAATAGCTGGTGGACTTCACATTTCTTAAAATCTCTGGTATCCTCTGGCTGAACAAAAGAGAAAGTTACTTTTAAGGTAGTGCTACATAACAGTTGAAGGGTTTGGTCTTGATATTCATGATGTACCTCTGGAGATTATAAGGGTTCTCTGAATAAATGATTTTTCCATCATTTAGTAATTGTCCTCTATGACCTCCATATTAAAGCAGCATTTATCAAATTTCAAATTGAAATTAGCATTTTTATGCCGTAGATTTAGAAAATGCTTTAAACGTGGCTTGAAATGTGGGTTCTACTAGCTTACTCCTTTGACTGCTTTGAATCCAGATTGTGGATGACACAGGCCAAAATATTGTTTGGATAATAAATTATCAGAAACCATTCTTTTTTTTTTTAAGATTTTATTTATTTATTTGTCAGAGAGAGAGGGAGAGAGAGCGAGCGAGCACAGGCAGAGTGGCAGGCAGAGGCAGAGGGAGAAGCAGGTTCCCCCCGCCGAGAGCAAGGAGCCCGGTGTGGAACTCGATCCCAGGACGCTGAGATCATGACCTGAGCCGAAGGCAGCCACTTAACCAACTGAGCCACCCAGGCATCCCTATCAGAAACCATTCTAATGACATCTGCATTTTTCTATTTTTGTATTTCCCCCAGTTTTTTAATAGTAGCATATTTTATTCTGTTAGTATTGGATAATACTCTATAGAAGTCTTCAATATTTTAATCAAAAGCATTAATAATTATTACCCTTTTGGCAAAAAGACCCCAACATTTAGATCTGAAGTGGTATTGTAGTAGAAATAGAGCAACAGACTTTTTTTAAAAGAGTCAAACAAAATAGCCTGAAATATACTGGCAAATATGAATTTCTCACTTACTCTTTGCTTCATGAACAATGTACAGAAGAATACACTGCTGTTTTGTTTATCAGTTGTATTTCTCTTGGAGCATTCACATATACCAGGATTGAAAAGAAGAGCAAGGACCAGTAATGAGACACAATTAATGTCTTGCATAGGTTTCACTCAAATCAGAAAAATGGCACCAAGAACATAGTAGTGAGCACAATAGAAAACAGTTGGAGCACAGCTGGAAAAGTTGCCTTGATATCTAAGTATGCAATTGGCATTGATCCTTAGGCTTTTAAGATGAAATAGGAAAAAAAATCTCCCAGCTCTCAACCCAATCTGTAAAATAAAGAAACACATAATGTTGGAAAAGCAAACAAAATGTGTACATTCTTAAAGCAGATTTTATATAGGTTTAGTGTTGTTCCAAAATAAAAAATAACCCTGGAGACGAGAGTTCAAGGTTACTATAAAATATGTGTGTGCGCGTGTGTGTGTGCACGCATGTGTGTGTGTGTGTGTGTGTGATGTATTTGTCACTGGGGGAATTGGGCACAGAAGGAGTTTAACATGGTTATGAAATAGAATTTTCTATTTCAGGGAAAGGCAAAATGACTTCTGAAGTCACCATCAACACACTTGTTTTCCACTCCTAGTGGATTCTTTTGTACTGTTTGATTCTCTTGAATTCATTTAAAAATAACAGGATTTAAAGTATACTAAATAAGCCCGATTCTTTTTTTAAAATTTTTTTTAAAAATTTATTTATTTGTCAGAGAGAGGGAGAGCGAGCGAGCGAGCACAGGCAGACAGAGTGGCAGGCAGAGGCAGAGGGAGAAGCAGGCTCCCCGCCGAGCAAGGAGCCCGATGTGGGACTCGATCCCAGGACGCTGGGATCATGACCTGAGCCTAAGGCAGCCACTTAACCAACTGAGCCACCCAGGCGTCCCAATAAGCCCCATTCTTCAACTGGTAACTAAAGTGACTTGGAGCACAAGTAGACGACTAAGGCTCAACTATTAACATTTACCTTTATTTGGTCAGTTTAAATACATACTCACACAGAAGATATTATGTAATTATAAGAGGGTTCATCATTAATAAATTTTAATAAATCTTAGCAGATAAATGCATTAAAATATTTATAACATAAATGAAATAGTTTTTGGATTTTTGTCCTCAGAACTGTCCCCTTGATACATGAAGGAAATGAAATGCAAGGATTCCTGGGTTCTTTTCCCAGCTCTCATTGAACTCTTTCATTCTCCAAAATGCTCTGGAATTGGGAGGAAAGCATTGCTCTCAAGTTTCCAAAGAGAATGCTTTGTTGTATATATCCAGTAACAAGCACCACCATCAGTTACTATGCCTGCCCCTCCACCAGCTGTAGAAGGCCGCAAACATACACATTTCTCTTCTCATAACCTTCCTACTCTCTTGATTTCTATAATAGCTGCTCACATATTCACCAATGAGTCTTTTAAAGTCTCCCTGAATTATTTTTCCATCTTATTTAATTCACAAACTTTCAATGAACACCTCCTATTTCAGTCCTTCTTCAGTCTCTAGTTAACTCTATGCCCTTGAACAAAAGCCTTAACCATTCTTGGCTTTTCATCCTTAAGATAAAAATCTCTGAAGTCCCTAGAGACTCTATACGAACTGTCATGTAACTCTATAAATCATTTTGATATCTTTTCTGAAAAAAGACAAAATGTATGTAAACAAATATTAACATGCCTATTTTCAACGTGCATTTTCTTTAACCAGTTCACTTGTGGATGTTTATGTACATATGGCAAAGTTCATATAAAAAAACAAACTGCAGAGGGGCGCCTGGCTGGTTCAGTCAGTGGAGCGTGTGACTCTTGATCTTGGGTTTGTGGGTTCAAGCCCCACATTTGGGTGTAGAGATTACTTTAAAAAATAAAATATTTATATGGGGTGCCTGGGTGGCTCAGTGGGTTAAAGCCTCTGCCTTCGGCTCAGGTCATGATCTCAGCGTCCTGGGATCGAGCCCCACATCGGGCTCTCTGCTCAGCGGGGAGCCTGCTTCCTCCTCCATCTCTGCCTGCCTCTCTGCCTGCTTGTGATCTCTGTCTGTCAAATAAATAAATAAAATCTATAAAATAAAATAAAATATTTATAAATAAATAAATAAACTGCTGATAAAATATCTTCATGTCCCTAAGTTATACATGATAAGATGTAGGTGGTATCACTTAGTTCCTATCACTTATAACCTAGTTCTTTTCATTTAGTTAAAACATACTTGAGTCATAAAATTCCAACGCAATATGGGGAGTTGAGTAATTCAGTGAAATTCACTGTAATGAGATGTGACAATTATACAAAGGTATGCAAATACCTACACCTGTATGCAATGCCAAATCATTTATGTGTGGAAATGAGAATGTTGTATGGGTACAATACTTGTATATGATTGTGTTGTAAGTAAAAATTGCTAAATATGTTTGGATGAAAACCCCTTTTAATCATTACTGGTGTTTTCCAAGAATATATGAAAACAGCTGAAGAAACTTTAACAAAAGAGTTTGGGGACAATGTGTGTTCTCAAGGCTTACAAACCCTAGAGTCATAGCACTGTGAAATAAGTCACTATGAAGGAGAGGAAGGCTCTCGTGAGGAGAGAGGCTTTTTCAGTTCACCTGCCTGTGGAGCAGCTCAGGATGCAGACAGGAATGTAATGTAGCCTCCCCTAGTGCCAAGGTAGGAGGAACCGGGAAACTAGTAGCTAACAGGAACACTTAATGAAGACATCCCTAAACCCAGACAGAGCTGTAGTGTTTGGTGGGTTCATGTCACACTCAGATAACCATTACAGAGATTTCTTACAGAGAAGATAAACTCAGATGAGTAAGAAACCATCATTTCTTTCCAACTCAGTAGTACAGTGAAAGGAAAGAATTGTAACTTTTTAAAAAATGACTTTGCAATATGTTACAATGCTAAGAAAAAACAATGCCAGTGTGCCTTGTAGTCAGCATTTAGCTTGACAGTGGACTTAAGTCTTTATATTAAATATTATTATTGCTGTTATTTTAACGGAACCTTGAATGCTAAATTTATTTGAGCTGATAGTGAATTTTTTAATCCGTTAATTTTCCAGTAACCCAAACATCCCTGAAATAGAATTGGGAACAGGGTTTACTCCGCCACCTGCTGGTCATTTGTAAGTATTGCTGCTCTCAGGAATTTGCCACATGAAAAGGAGACTAAACCTGGTTTGTGAATATGCTGTGCTATTGCGGAGAAGACTTCACTTGGTCTTCTCCGCAATGGGGAGCAGTAGAAATTGCACTTGGGTGAAGTGCGTGGGTGGGGGGCAGTAGAAATCGCACTTGGGTGAAGGGGGTCGGCGGTAGTGCGGGAGTCTCAGTTTTGTCACTTATTCCATGGCCAGTTGTCTAAGGCTCCCTGCATAAGGAGAGCCGCTCTCCTTCCCTCTCCATTGACCTCTGTACCCATCACTTTAATTTCCTCCCTCCCCGGGATAGGTGTCCTGAGACCTGCCTTATACACCTCAAATGGAAAAATGCTTTTAACACTGTAAGACTTTATATAAATAAACGTATTGGTCAGAAGTAGAGGTTATATTAACTATATGCAGTTCCTTGGGTTCCTATAATCTTTCTTTCTTTAAAAAATACTTTTATTTATTTATTTATTTATTTTAAATAGGCTCCCCACCCAGTATGGGGCTGGAACTCCTGACTGGAGATGGAGAGTTGCATGCTTTACCAGCTGAGCCAGCCAGACGCCCCTATAATCTGTATTTCCTGTGGACACTGAGAAAACTTTTTAAGTCCAAAATTTAACTGAAGTCACCTTAAGTCATCTTTAGGAAAATGGAAAATATAAATGCCTATGCATATTTGCATGTATACTGAACCAGTTTCCAACCTCAGCAGATCCCTTACGTATGTATACCATCCCTTCCATCTTGCAAAAATACCCATTACAATTAAAATGCTGAAAGTTTCCAAAATTTGTGCTTCCAAAGAGACAGTACCAGTAATCATAAACACAAAATTACTTTTACAATCTTTTCTAGTTATGGCAAATAATATTCAAATGTGGTGTTAGTGGGACGCAGGGAAACAGAACCAAGACACACTCAAAGCAGAAAGGCCAAAATTGGATTCAAATTGCCAAAATGAACTTTCTTCCCCTCACCGCCAACAATTTCTTGGTTTCCTCACTATGGATGATCCATTTTTTAAAGCCCCAATAAAATTTCCACAATTTATCTTTGTGAGGAGCTCTGTTGTTGAGATTTAATATAAATTTGCAGGTATTCACA
Source organism: Mellivora capensis (assembly GCA_004024625.1). Taxonomy (NCBI): domain Eukaryota; kingdom Metazoa; phylum Chordata; class Mammalia; order Carnivora; family Mustelidae; genus Mellivora; species Mellivora capensis. Next base: position 20,932 of record PISX010009822.1, on the reverse strand, counting down.
AAAGGTAGGTCAGGCAAAATCACATCCTCCCCAATTACTTTATTTCTTCACATAAATATCCCTTAAAATAGACTTTTTCATGCTCCTGAACAGCCCTGCAATCACTCTCACAAAACAAACATAGAATTCTGAACCTAAGCAAGCCAGCTAGTCAGCTTGAGGGAGACAATGTCTTTCTTGTCACTTGATTTTGTCCTTTTTTTTTTTTAAGAAGAGGGAAGTTTTTCCCCCCTCCTGTTTGCAGACCACCCATGAATCTTTTTATTTTTCTCTTTTAATCTGAGAAAGAGGAGAAAAGGAGACTTGTTGCCCTTAGCAGTTCTGGGGCTTTTCTGCCAATAGGGTAAGTTAATTATTTTAACCTACTGATGAGGGGTGGCCCGGGCAGTCAGCATGGGAGGGAGGGGGAAACAGGTGTTTCCAACACCTGCATTTCCAAGCTTAATTGCTCTGAAATCTTCTAGGCTCACAACTGCGTTCGCCTTTCTTTACTGAGACTCAGGGTGAAGGGTTCGTTTGTGGAGTTTTTCACTAATTGTAGCATAAATATACAACCACTTTTGGCTGAACAAATTATTTTCTTTAAAATGAACTCCAGGTAAATTTAATTAGGAAAAAAGGTGATTGGCAGGTATTGCTCTGAATGCAAGGATTAAAAGCCCTTCTGTTGTTAAAAGAAAAAGTCAGAGTCAATTGCCAGCCATAATGTCGTTGTTTTCTTCTCAGAGCAATGACTTCAGGTAACGAAAACCCAGATCAATGATTCTGGAATTCTCCATGTTGTGTGACATAGCCACTACAATTAAGTACCAAGAAGTAATTTTGTTTTCCCTAGAGTGCATGAAAAAAATCTGCTTTTAAAAATGTGTTGAGATAACATGTACCAAAATGAGCATTTGATGTTGGTATTTTACATTCAGCTTGAATGTTCTCCTAAACACAGCTTATAATCGAGTGCTTACCACATGCCAAACATTCTTTTATATGTGTTGTCTCATTTAACCCTCACACCAACCCCGTGAGGTATTTCCTATTAGTCACATCATTTTACAGGTGCAGATGCTGAGGCATAAGGAGAGTAAGTAACTTAACCAAAACCAGATAGTAAGTGGTTGAAGGTCCAGAGTCTGTGACTCCCCTTCATATCACGAATTCACTGGAAGTCAGTAGCTGGTAGGTCTCCTGACATTGAACTGTTCTCTAGGAAATTTTCTTCTTGATTCTTGAGGGCAGCAGAGGTAATTTAGAGGTTAGAACTTTCAGGGCTGAGGAAAAAGCTCAATTTTAGAACTAATCCCCCTGCTCAATCAGTAATCTGGGGTCCAGAGAAATTAAGGGAGATTTCGTCGAGCTTTCACAGCAGGGTCAGTGTCTGACGCAAGATTATAATCCAGAAATGCAGCCTCGCAGCCAGTGCCTTTTTAGCCCCAGCAACGAATTTTTCTTCCTTAGGTGAGGATAATTAGACCAATCAATTAGGCCAACAATTTAATGACCTTGCCGTGTGACTGACTTCTTGTGTATTGGTGAAAAGGCCACTAAATGGAAACACGGTCTGTTACTGACGTAACGGTTCTCCTCACGCAGCACCAGTGCAAGCTCACCTGGCACAGGAAATCAGGCGTCAACACACGCTGGGGCTGGCAAGTCAGTGTTCGAGCCTCAGACAGGAGGGCCCCGGTTCTTGCTCCCCCTTTCCTGTCCGCCTGCCCATTTTCACCTGTGTGTTTTCAGGATGTGGAGGTGTGGAAATAGGAAAGGGTGAGATTCCCCATGGCGAACTGCCTGAAACTTCTCTCCGCTTCCTGATAAATCCCAGACATAGCCTTCCATTAGGCCTGGCTCTGCCTCTCATTTCCTAGCCTCCTTGAAGAATGGAGGTCAGTGAGACATATTAAAAGGAGATCTTGTCAAAGGTTCTGAGGTTTCAGGTGGGTTGGAGAGTCTGCATTTCTAGCTGGTTCTTAGATAATGTTGATGCTGCTGGTCTATTGATCCGACTTTTGAGTAGCAAGGAAATAGAGTAAATTCTGCTCATTTAAGAATGGCATTCTATTCCATTTTTTATGAATAAATTTACAACTTTAGGGAAGGTATTTTGAAAAAATAACAATTACACTTTTGTGTATCAATGAGTTCTGCTATCATAGTGTGGTTTGGCACATGTTTTTCAGACATGTGAACCAGTTAAGAGAATTTGAACTACAATTGATAAGACTAACGCACATGCTTAGAAAATTCTTGATTTTGATGTTTAAGTCTGCATTTTGGATATTCAAAGCATTTGAGAGAATCAGATATGCTGAATTTATAATCATATTTTAAGATGTCTAAGGGAATTTGAATAATTATGTAGATGTTATAAAAATTAGGGGAATTTGATCCTTTAAATTTAAATTAGTTGATTATTAGTCAAAGAATAAGACAAAGAAAGAAACATACCTAATTCATAGATCAATAAAGAAATTATAATGAAAATGAGAAAATATTGAGAAAGGAATGATAACAAAATACTACATACTGGGTGCTTGGATGTTTCAGTTGGTTAAGCATCTGCCTTCTGCTCAAGTCATGATTCCAAGGTCCTAGGATAGAGTCCCAGCATCAGGCTCCCTGTTCAGCCAGGAGTCTGGTTTTCCTTCTACACCTCCCCACTCATGCTCATGCGTGCTCTTCCTCTCTCCCTCTCTTGCAAAAATAAATAAATAAAATCTTTTTAAAAATACAACATATCAAAACTTGTGGGATAAATCTAAATTGATAGTCATAGATAAACTCAGTTTTTAATACTTATGTTAGAAAAGAAGAAAGGCTAGGGGCACCTGGGTGGCTCAGTGGGTTAAAGCCTCTGCCTTCGACTCAGGTCATGATCCCAGGGTCCTGGAATCGGGCTCTCTGCTCCACAGGGAGCCTGCTTCCTCCTCTCTCTCTGCCTGCCTCTCTGCCTACTTGTGATTTCTGTCTGTCAAATAAATAAATAAAATCTTAAAAAAAAAAAAAAGAAAAGAAGAAAGGCTAAAGTACAAAAAGGAAGATAAATTGAGAAAAAAGAGGAAAACAATAAAGAATAAATTCATGAAAGAGAAAACAAGTAGAAAATAAAGAGAATCAACAAAGTCCTAAATTGGCTATTTGAAAGGGCATAAATTACAAATTTCCATAAAGATCAATCAATTAAAAATTAGAGGACATACATATATAAATAAAGTCAGGAATGAAAAGTAACCACTATCAATGTTGCAGATTTTTTTAAATTATGAGAATATTATGAACTGTTGCAAATATACTTGAAAACTTAGAAGAAATGAACAAACTCTAAAATATATATATATATATATATATATAATAAAACTGACAAGAAAAAATAGAAAACCCGAATGGTTCTATAACCATTTAAGAAATGGAATTTAGTCACTTAAAATTGCCGTAGAGATTAAACACCAGACTCCTTCACTTTTAACAGTTTAAAAGTGGGAAGGAGCATAAGAAAAAAAAAAAAAAAGAACACTCCCAAACACACATCTAAATGGAAATTCCGGGTGGATTAGAGGCTTGAATGTGAAAGGCAAAACTATAAAGCTTTTAGAAGATTAATATCTTTGCAGCGTGATGATTGGGAGCTATTTCCTAAACAAGACACTAGAAGCACAAACTGTGGAGGAAAAGTCCAATAATAAAAAATGTCAGAATAACATAAAGAGAAAATTTGAGATAATATTTCACACTCCCCAAATTGGCAAAAATTCTAAAGTATGGCCAAATCAAGTGTTAGCAAGAATGTGGAGGAGGATAAACTCTTATATAAACTGCTGGTGGGAGTGTAGATTGTTAGAACCGCTTGGGAAAGCAATTCAGCCTTATCTTAAAAAGTTGAGGATGTACATGCCATAGACCCAGCCATTAGATATATGCCCCAGGAAGCACATACAAGAACATTCAAAGCTGCAAAAGTCCTAATAGTAAAAAACTTGAAATAACCCAAATGTTCACCCATGTTAGAATAGATAGATAAATTATGTAATTAGTCATACATAGGATATTATACAAAGTTGAAAATGAATTAACTAATGCGACACAACAACATAGATGAATATCAGGGGCATTGTGTCACAGAAGAATATGAAAGCAGCAGGAAGCTTTTTACACATTCCTCTGCCTGGCACTCATATCATTCCATAATCCATAAAGCCCATTTAATCTATCCAATCTCGTGTCCTTCCCCAAAGCACATTAAGTCATTGACTCCATGAGGCTCTGCTTCTTTCCTAGCTCCTCATGTACTCCACGGTCCTTTGTCCTCCCCCGATTTCACTTACATTATCACCACCTCCGGAGTCCACCAAAACACCCCAGGTTTTCAAAGAGCGCCACCCCGGAGGAAGCCATTTGCAACAGTTCAACCTCCCTCCTCTGAACTTCCACTGGATTTACTGTCAGGACCGTGACATTTTGTGACAAGTTGTTCTCCAGGTAAACTTGATTTCACAGATACATAGGGAACCCCGTTACGTGGTCCAGTCTGTGGGACATGCTGCAAGGGGCACAGAGTGGAACATAAAATAGTCCCCAGGTCCAGTTCTAAGGAGTGAGCTATCAAAACCGCGTGGGAAATTAGGCAAGGCTTTCTCTACAGCTGAGGCTGCTCTTGAGAAAGTTGTAAAGCACCAGGTGGCGAAGTGGTTTGAGCGTGGAACTCACAGACCTGTCTTCTGCTCCTGGCTCCATCCCACGCACTAGCGGTGTGATCTGAAATGAGTCGTTTTACTTTTCTGTGTTTTTGATTCAGATATAGTGTTATTACTCACTTCCTGGGTTGTGGTGGGGGTTACACCAGACGGTGCCCTGTGGGGTGCTGAGAACATTGCCTGGCGCATAGTAAGCACAGGGAAAACAGTGGCTAATACCAAGGAAGATGGCTAGGATTTCCACAGGTAGAGATGATCCTGTGAACAGTCCGATTTGCTGGAGTACAATGTTGAGGCAAGAGGAGTCCAGGTAAAGAGGGTGGTTTGGATCTGCTGTAGAGAAAGACGCTGCATCTGAGAAGTCTGTGCTTAATCCTGTGGGAAAGGGCATAGGGCAAGGTGACCACCAAGACCATTCTTGTTTCTAAGAAGGCCCTGTGGAGACGGTAGAAGCAGGGAAACTGATCAAAACTATCACAAAATTGTTCTGTTTCAGCTCTAGTACAAAGTAATAATGCCATAGGGGCTCCTGGGTGGCTCAGTGGGTTAAAGCCTCTGTCTTTGGCTCAGGTCATGATCTCAGGATCCTGGGATCGAGCCCCACATCGGGCTCTCTGCTCAGCGGGGAGCCTGCTTCCTCCTCTCTCTCTGCCTGCCTCTCTGCCTACTTGTGATCTCTGTCTGTCAAATAAATAAATAAAATCTTAAAAAAATAATTCCATTAGCAGTTGAAACTTGTAATAATATTAAGTTTTTATTTTGTTTCTGTGGAAACAAAACAGTAAATAAAAAACAATATAGACATTTACTCTATAGCTTAAACTTAATTCTATTACAATTTCCAAAATTTTCAATAATGCTGATAATCATTTTTATTGCTACAACTCTACAATACAAACATAAGAAAGATTTCCATTGCCAAGGACACTGTGAGAGTAACTGCGTTCTCTCAGTGGCAAATCTGCCACTGGCTCTCATCTCTTTTCTGGGAGATAGGCAGGGGGTTGGGAGAGGTTGGAAACAAGGGCTTGAGATGCTGCTTTGAACTGATAATCAGCTTTATTTTTAAATTATCATGGCAGATAGTTATGATGTGACAAATGATGGCTATCTTCTAACAAAAACATAGGCAAATTGCCTTAAAGAGTAAGTTACATGCTTCATAGTCCTTGCAATATCTTTGAAAAGTCTGAAATTCACCCAATCCACTTTTGTATCCATCCTAGACTAGAAAACCCCTGAAAGTTCCTCTCAGCCTTATCAGTCAAAGAAGTAAGGAAAGGATCTTCCTCCATCACATGGACTTTACTCTGGGACTTTGAGTCACTTTGTGACCCTGCCAAAAATAAAAAGAAAGATAAAGTAATTAGAAAGAAATTCCGTGAACTCTGTTCCCTTTGTGATTTTTCTGGCAAATGACATGGAGAGCCCTAGAGTTTCAACATGATGGGTGGCAGATTCTTCATACTGTGAATACAGGCAATGATGATGGAGGGTTGTCTTTTTTATAACAAGGAGTAAAAAAAAATCTCCCCTTCTCTGAATGCCTGACTTTCCCTCCCAGCAATTCTCAAGATTATGCTTAAGCCTCACTCACTGAATTTACAAATCAACAAACTTAGAAAATGAGTTGAATTATTCATTATGACATAACCTACTTATAAGTTCATCATAAGAGAGTAAATCTCTCCACAAGAAAGCCAATGCTTTTCTTGCATTTTACTCCGGTGGACTATTCTTTTTTAAGCTATTTATTTTACTCCACTATAAGTTTGTTTTGAAAATCTGAATGACTGGATTTTGCTAAGTACAGATCTTACTTATTTCCGTTTCAGAGGTGTTACCCAGAGAATGTACAAAGGGTTATTTGTAGCTCATCAGCAAATGCTAGAAAACCTGCCAGGAAGTCTGCGATAACATAAGGTGTTCTTAAAAATGAGCTTCAAAAGGAGTTCTTACATTTACAGTACACAGTAATGCTCTAAATAATAGTAATAATAATAATAATTATTATTATTATCACCCTGGTTTCCTTTCTTTAAAAGAAATGATTTATAGGTATTTCAATTTTCACCATCAATGGCTGCAGCTTATGAGCGCGTTCAGAGTACTGTGTGGTCACCTGACTTCCACAGATGCTCCCTTGAAATGGAAATAATGGGAGCTGCTCGTATTTCCTCCTGAGGGAGGATTCCCACTGCCGTAGATAACAACTGCCACGTGTGTCTGAGAAGCGGGAGCCTTCCAGGACCGTGGACAATATGGGGACAGAGACACGCTGCACTGTGAGAAAGGCTCTCTTACTAATGGCAGAAGCCCTATTTGTTGCTCTAACTTTAAAAAGCTGACACATAGTGGTGTGTCTGGGTGGCTCAGTCGGTTGCGTGTCCCACCGGATCTCGGCTCAGGTCTCAGGGTCCTGAGTTCAGGCTCCCCATAAGGCTCCGTGCTGGGCGTGGAGCCTACTGCAACAAACAAACGAACAAACAAAACGCAGGCACACATTACCAGAATAAAAATAAAAATGTGTTACAAACCATGTAGTCAGTTAAGAAGCATAGGGAGCATTTACTGAGAGCGCCCCTGGTACTGTTCAGAGTACTTGATGCGCGAGAACTTGGCTCACTTCATCATAACAACCTGATAAAGCTGGTTCTGTTACGATCTTCATTTTACAGATGAGGAAACTGAGGCTTGTGAAAGAGAAACGTCCAAGGTCACGCAGTAATTAAGAGGCTCACTCGGGATCAAACCCAGCTTTGCTTCCTTGAGGCCCCATCTCCTAGCCACCCGGCAGCCCCACGCCCCAGAAAGCTCAGGTGTGGTAGCCTCGGTGATTGGCCAGTGCCGGCCTGGGGTGGGCGTTGGCCTACAGTGGAAACCCGATGTCAATGTGGGCGGAGCCGGACGAGCTCCTTCCAGGCAGCTCCCCTTCCGAGAGAGGTGAGACACAAAAGAAAGGGAGTGCAGGGGTGGGGCCCCATCTCCTGCTCTCCTCTCTGCCGCGCTTTGCTCTACTCTTTACAGATGTGCCGATTTTCTCTGCAGCCACCCCAACAGTTTCACTATTGGCGAAGCTGCTGTAAAGGGAGCCTTCCTATTTGGTTGCAATATAAGGGCCTCCTAAGTTCAAGTCCCTCTGTGTGAAGCATTAGTTCTCACAGACGGACCGTCACCCCGTGGTTAAGTAGCTGACAGACCTTCTGTTTTGCAGAACAGGACTGCGTCATCAACCAGTTTCTCTGTCATCGGTATGACTGGAGGCAAGATGAAGGGAACCATTTGCTACATTGGCTCAGGTTGGCTCTACCACAGTGTAGCCATATTGCTCGTTTGACTGTGACTTAGACGGAGAGAAAATATCCTGCCCACGTAGCTATTTCTCTCCTCTTCACCTTAGACACAGAAGGAGCCTGGAGAGAGAAGCTAAGCCACACTCAGCAGATGCCGGGGGTGTCTCTAGTGATTATTGGGCAAGTGCTGGCCTTTCAAAATTATAATCCCACCCCCCTCACAGGTTTAAATCTTCCAAGAGACAGAGACCCTCAAACAAGCCAGTACAATGCAGTGTGACAAGGAGAAGGGAACGCTGAGAGGGTTATGTGGGAACAGTGGAAGAGCACCCAATTCAGAACTGGGGGGCTGGGGTCAGTGAAGCTTTCTCAGAGGAAAGATGTCAGATCTGAAGGGAGAATTTCTTAGAACAAACGGCCTGAGGAAGGAGAGAGGAAAAGGGAATAGCAGGGTGCAGGCTGGGAATTCAGAGGGAATATGGCATGACCATGGCACTGGAAGGGGTTCCCAGAACGGTTATGTGTTTACTGATTTAAAAGGGTCAAGGAACCTCCTGCAAAAAAAGATTTTATCTGTGTCCAGCTGGTGTTTGGAAATACACAGCCATAATCAAAACCAAATTGTGGGAAATGCAGAAAATGAGGTGAGAGTCAGCTCTGTTTTCATGCCATGTCATGAGAGGTGGGGTCCGTGTGTGCACAGGAAAGGCTGGAAGCAGACTTGAGTGGAACACCTTCCCCTCTAACCACACACTGCCTACAAGCTAGAAGGTGCGCTCTTCCCACTTCTCCTGAGTGATAACCTGGATCTCTGGCCTTGCAGTGCAGGCCCACGGGCAAGTCTCAAGGAGACCACAGTCCTGTTCTGCTTGGATTGAGCCACAGATGTTTTCTGCTCTGCCCACATCCAGGCCATGGGGATGGTAGAGAAGAATGAGAGAAAGATAACACTTGGGCAGGACTTCTGTGGAACTCCAGCAGCCTGAGGCAGCAGAGTCCTGGCTCAGGGGGCAAAAGAAAGAAGGTATCACACCGAATGTAATATCTGGGAGCTCAGCTTGCTTTGGGAGTCCAAATGGGCAAAAGTAAAAATAGATTCTCCTGTCTTCAAGGGAACAGTGATGCCCCCGGTACTGGGCACTGCACATTCTCAGCTCTTCTGTCACCCTGGTGGAGGTGATGGCGACAAGGGCAGGTGCTCACCTGCAAGCAAAACGTCCATGCTTGGATGGATCCCGATGTTGGATCCTGAGATGGAGCTGTGGCTTGGCCAGCAGCAGCAGCAAGGGATGACTGGGACTAATTCATGGATTACTGTAAAGACCTTGGGAGTTTCTAACTCTCCTACACTGTTGTTGGGAATGGAAGCTGGTATAGCCACGCTGGAAAACAGTGCGGAAGTTCCTCAAAAAATTAAAAATAGAGCTACCTTATGACCTAGCAGTTGCATGACTGGATATTTACCCCGAAGATACAAATAGAGTGATCTGAAGGGATACTTGCACGCCAGTGTTCACAGCAGCAATGTCCACAATAGCCAAACCGTGGAAAGAGCCCAGATGCCTGTCAACAGATGAACGGATAAAGAAGATATATACAAGGGAATATTACATAGCCATCAAAAAATGAAATCTTGCCACTTGCAAGATGTGGATGGAACCAGAGGGTATTGTGCTAAGTGAAATAAGTCAATCAGAGAAAGACAATTATCATATGATCTCACTGATATGAGGAATTTGAGAAACAAGAAAGAGGATCATAGGGGAAGGGAGGGAAAAATTAAACAAGATGGGACCAGAGAGAGAGAGACAAGCCAAGCCATAAGACTCTTAATCTCAGGAACAAACAGGGTTGCTGGAGGAGGTGGGGAGGTGGGAGGGATGGGGTGACTGAATGATGGACACCGGGAGGGTGTGTGCTATGGTGAGTGCTGTGAATTGTGTAAGACTGATGACTCACAGACCTGTACCCCTGAAACAAATAATACATTATATGTTAATTTAAAAAAAGAATAAAGTATCCATTTGTTAGAAAATATTAAAAAAATAAAATAAAGACCTTGAGAGTTCCTAGAGATACTTTAGCAAGAGGGGGAACTATGTAAAAGAAGGTATTTTCTGTGGTTGAGAAGGGAGAAAGGGACTTAAGGCCACTGAAATTTGAGCATGGATGGGTATACATCCCTCCACACCAGCTGGAGAAGGCTGAAAGATGTGGGTCACATCCCAGAGGCATCACTAATGTGGCTGAAGATGAGGTTCCATAGAACGAGTGTGTGGTTGAATACTTTGAGACACTTAACTACACGTCTTGCATATAATGAAATTTCATAAATATTTGGCAATATGATGACTGACTGCGTGTTTTTCTGTTGGATCTCTCTGGAAGGAAAACCTGTAACCATGAAGACAAGGGAATTATGACACAGAATAAGGCACGTCTACCCCTAGGCATGTACTTGGAGAGAAACATGGTGAAACTTGCTGGGACACTGAGTTTTCTGAAGAGTTTTTGGACAAACATTAAACATTTGAACTGGTAAGTAATTTAAGACAGTTTTTATGAAAACAGGCATGGCTGGAGGTGCCTGGCTGGCTCAGTCGTTAAGCATCTGTCTTCAGCTCAGGTCATGATCCCAGGGTCTAGGATCGAGTCCCGCATTGGGCTCCTTGCTCAGCGGGGAGTCTGCTTCTCCCTCTGTCACTCACCTCTGCACATGTGCACTCTGCCCCCACCCCCTTTCTCTGTGTCTTAAATAAATAAAATCTTTAAAAAGAAAGGCATGGCTGTATTAAGAAACACCATATTAAAAAGCACACTGAATCTATTCATACTAAGTGATATATGAAACAGAATATGAAACAAAGAGAAAACAAAGTGATTTCAGGCTTGCACTAGGACACTTAGAACCTCACCTCACCTCTGTCCTCCTAGGCTCTTCATCTTCACTGCCTTCGGCCCATAGAGACACTGAAAAGCACTGCTGGGCAGAGGGGTGGGGTGGTGGTCAGGAGATACGAATTTTAACTTTCTTTTTTTTTAATATTTTATTTATTTATTTGACACAGAGAGAGATCACAAGTAGGCAGAGAGGCAGGCAGAGAGAGAGGGGGAAGCAGGCTCCCCGCTGAGCAGAGAAACCGATGCGAGGCTCGATCCCAGGACCCTGAGATCATGACCTGAGCCGAAGGCAGAGGCTTAACCCACTGAGCCACCCAGGCGCCCTGAATTTTAACTTTCTAATTAATAAAAATAATAATCCACTTTCTACTCACTAATAGTAATAGCAATAGTCGCAACAGGCTGGTGTTCAGCAAATGCTTACTAAGTGCCAAGTACTTTTAATGCCTTATCTCATTTAGCGCCCCCTCCCCCAACAAACACATCTGTTGAGGTCTATACTATTAATGTGTCAATTTACTGATGAGAAACCGAGGCACAGACAGCTGAAGTTACTCAGGGGCTATGGGATGGAACTGGCTTTTAAACCTTAGGGTGGGTCTTCAAAATCCACATGAAGCAATAGGACCTCAAGATGCCTACAAGCTCTGCTGCCCCCAGCCGGGGAAACAGGCTATTGGCCTAAGCCCAAGCAGCCACCTTTGGGCTGCACCAGTGGCCGGGAGGGTGGCCAGACAAGAAAACCTGGCCCCAAAGGCATGCTTTATATTGGTGATATCCAATGATTCCCATTTGTATTTTCCTGAGAAAAGTATGAATGTGAGATGGTCTGAAAGAGGGTACACGGCCAGAGGCAATAAAGAGGGAACACAGTGGAAAGACAGAGGCAGAGGGTGAGGCTGTCAGAAGAAAGCTGAGCCCCAGGACCCCTCGAGCTTCCCTCGGGAAGTCATGTCTGCTGGTCTGTCAGAGTGGGAACACAGTGTTCTGCCTGCCCCGGGGCCCGCTGAGGCAGTTCCCCAGAGGTTTCCCCCATGTCCTCACCTCCTGTACACACTTTCAGTCATCCCCTGGCATCGGAGGCAGTCCGTCTGTCTTCTTTACAGCCCGGCAACCTAACACAATAGCAATTCAGTGTAGGTCTTTGGGCAAATGCCTTCTCCCTTCTGGGTCTCAGGTTTCTTTTCAGTAAGTTCAGTGCTTGTGTTCTCAAGTGAGGACAATACGGTCCCAACGAAGACACTTGGAATGTGTGCGTATGGAGACAGGGGGCTCCTCTGATTGTCAAAAAAAAAAAAAAAAAAAAAAAAAATCAAGGGGGTACTCCCAGCGTTTAGCACTCAGGAGCCATCAGTGCTAAATATACCAAGAAATGCTGGGCAATTCCAAGGTTATACAGGTGATCCTTCCTATAAAAACAGAAATAAAGCCATTTTAAGTTTTGCAGCTCTGTTAAATGGGCTTCTTAGAGTTGAAAGTTAAAATGTTAAAGGGAAGTGAAAAAAAAGCTCATGATTTATATGGAGCTTTCCAAATAGACTTTTAAATACTGGGTGATTTTCTAAAGGAAACAGCTTTGCTGTGACTGGAGGATTTCTGGCATGTTTCTAATGCCTCTGAGCTCTAAAGATCTAAAGCCATGATCACATTAAACACAGATGTCCTATGAGCCAGAAAGTGTTCTGTTGGTAAATCGTATGGTAGAATTTTCTTGAATCGCAGAAGAAAAACACTTTTTTTTTTCTTAAGCCATTGGTACCTGATTGTATTTGTCTGCTAGTGAGGACTAAGGGAATGTTGGCAGAGTCAGACAGGAGCATACCTTGTTAAGGGCCCTATTTTTTTTTAACTTTTATTTTATTTTTTAAAAGATTTTATTTATTTATTTGACAGAGATCACAAGCAGGCAGAGAGGCAGGCAGAGAGAGAGGAAGGGAAGCAGGCTCTTTGCTGAGCAGAGAGCCCGATGTGGGGCTCGATCTTAGGACCCTGAGATCATGACCCGAGCCGAAGGCAGAGACTTTAGCCCACTAAGCAACCCAGGGGCCCCTTAAGGGCCCTTTCTTCAGGGCCAATTGAAGTTCTCTTTTTTGGTCCTCCTGGCTCATATATGAATCTAATGACTTAAATTTTAGGTGATCCTTACTGCTTACATTATTCTTGTTGTATCTGATTACCATGGGTGTTATACTTAGCTGAATATTTTTTATCAACTCACTTTGTAAAAAAAAAAAAAAACACCAAACTTGTTTGCATCCCAAGTAATTTCTGTGAAATGACACTTTGATAAGCTATTTACATTTTTCAGATATACCTTAAAATATATGCGTGACTTAAAATTTCTTAGAGTTCACCCATATGTTACCTTAAATCACCTCCAGTAAATGTAACTATAACCATAACCATAACCATAACCTATAACAATAAAACAAAGGAGCTTTAAAAATCCAGATCCCACATAGAAAACAGGGGGATTAAGAGAATAAATCAACCCATGTTTATAACATGAGTACATAGAAGTTTATGATAAAGTTGACTTAAGCACCAGTTAGAATGTGTGAGTGTGTGGGTGGGTGTGTCTGTGTGCGCGCATGCAGTTATAGCTAACATTCTTTGTGGCCTCATGTTGCATTCTGGTATTACCTTCCAAATACTCCTTAATAGGTAACTGGTAACATAGTATTGCCACATTGAATTATGAATGCTGTAGCCAAAAGCGAAGAAATTCAACATCTGTATTAGTCTGTTTTGGCTTACGTAGGGTGGATAGTTTCTTTTAGTCTTTGGAAGCCATTGAAACAGATCCTGTGGCCGACACAAGGGAAAAAATAAAACATGTGGGCAGAGAACTGAAGGTGAGAAATGAAGGCAGGAGGAGGGCCAGTGAGAGAGAGAGTTAAAATAGGTTGTTAGATTGTGGTCCCAATGAAGTTGAGTACCAACTTCATCAAATTCATAAGAAGGAATTCGAACTCTTTTCTATTCTTGCAAATATATGGGTCCCTCCACCAGCTATGTCTCTTTCGTTGAACTTATGGAATAACCACAATGAGAGCTTCACATGTATGGAGGACCCTCAGTGTGTCAAAATTCTCATCAAGTCAAAAGGAAGGATTCTATTTACAGGTAACTAGTGCCAGACCATTGTCAGGTTGACATTGTCCATAGATTTTATCAATGTATCTTGCTTCTTGCAAGCTCCAGGCTGACAGAGTCTCACCTATTTTGTTCAGAGTCTGAGCACCAGGGTTGAACACACAGAAGGCACTTAATAAACATTTGCTGAATGAATGGATGAAACTTGGTCTTTCCCAGCTTCAATGAAAAGCACTGCAAAGCGATTGGGAAGAAAATAAGGAGGACTGGTCCCTGATGTTTGTTGATGGAGGCTTTTCCCCGTCATGCAGACCAGAGTGAAACACATGAAATGCACCACGACCCCATGTCATTCTTGAAGCCCATTTCAGGGACTTAGAACCCTAGTCAGAAAATCCCTCTGCTCCCTCTCTGGGGACAGTTCTCATTGATTTAGAGATAAACTGATGTATACAATTAGTCTGGACTTCAATCTTCAATGGTCTTTGCAGCTTGAAAGTCACAACAATGCATGGCTAATCAGTCCTCAGAACTCTTAAATCCCTTCCCTTTTGCGACCCCCTCCCGACCATGGTCACTGAGAAGCCTCACTCTCCTGCCCAGTGTTTCAGGAGTCATCCCCAACAGCTAGTGTTGTCCAATGTATTCTATTTTCAATTAAAGTATTTTTAATGTATTTCTAAAAGCAGTTTAACTTGCCTAGCTGTGTAAGATTTTCCCCCATCTGAATATCCAAATCACGGGAAAAAAAGTCATTTGACAGATATAAAAGGTAGTATATGGATGACCGATTTGGGGGTTGGAAAAGAGGTTTACACAGGGAAATTATGGCTAGGACACTTTCACACAAAACTAACTCTCAGACGTGGTTCGGTATCATCTTAGTGTGTGCGTGCCAGCCACTTTACCAGCCACACTCCGACTTTTTAAGATTGCACGAGGGAGACCACGTCTTAGCTCGTCTGCCCACACACCGCACCCGCAGGCCTGGATCGGTGCATTGTTTTTCACATCCCCCCGGGAGCTTGGGCGGGAGGTGTCGGCGTCCGGGGGGCGGGGCGGCGGAGTCTCCCGAGCGCCGCCTGGGGCTGGGCGCCCGCAGGTGCACGGGGCAGACGAAGCCACGGAGAGACCTCCCCTGCCCGACGCAGAGCCCCCGACCCGGGAGTTAGACCAAACCCGTCCTGCCCCGAGGTCGCGAGCCACGCTCGGCCCACTCTCGGGGCCTCGCAGGAGGGCAACGTCCTGCCGAGTCCTCCGCAGGCAGCGCCCTGTGAGCGGGGCAGCCGCTGCACCACGCCCGCAGCCCCCCTCGCGCGCCCCTGAGCGCCCAGGGGCCGTCCCGGGGATTTGTCAGTGTGCCCTATATAGCGGCAGACAGCTGCCATCTGTTATGTTTAGTAACAACCCCACGCCGCCCCCCCCTTCCCGGCGAATAAGCCTGCCTCGGTCATTAAGCCGGGAAGTTCTTTTTTAACGACTCCCACTCCCTCTCACAGGCGGGTTCGCCCATTAGGCAATCCAGTCCTCCTTTCTCCCTGCCTCCCTACTCGGTTCGGTGCAGGAGGCCGCTCTCCCTGTTGGCCTGGGCCTCCGGGCAGGTGCCTCACTGCCAAGGCGGAGAGAGCACCTCCCTCCGCGGGTTCAGTGGAGAGAAAAATCTGTGATGTGTGCACCATTTTAATGCATCGCATTTCAGTTCTGCAAATGCGAAGTGTAAATTGGACTAGAGTATGATTGTGAATCAGACCGGACGTCATGATTAATTTATCACCGTGCTCCAGATACATCAGCTAAAATAATATGAATTTAAAGTAACGGTTCTTTCTGCCTTTGTGTTTGCAGATGAACTCAAAAGAATAGATCCCTAAAGAAATTAAGGAACTCAGATGCCACTTTCTTCTTGTATTGGCAAAGCAGGGATGCAATTAAACATTCTCACCCAGGTTTCCAACTCCGATTGGAATTGAATTTGCCCACTGGCCTTTTCCATCAGCCCATGTCCTACTCTCATTGATACACCAGAAGCTATTGGAGAACACTGGAGTGGAAATGAGCTTTTTCATATTTCAAGCAACATTTTTTTTTTACTTGACTTGAGGTCTTGGCAAAGTTTCAGAAGAAATGAAACTTTGTAAAGTTTGTATTTATTGTATTTATTTATTGTAAAGCCCAGAATGAGACACAGACTTCTAATAAAAGGATGTGGAGTTCTTGGCAAAGTTTCAGAAGAAATTCGTAAAGGTTATTTTTAAAATTCAAAGTGAATCTTCAAATTGCATGGCATTATCTAGAAAGTGGGCATCCATCCATTGACATCAACAGCATGAAATGAACCTTTACTGCAGCTTGAGAGATCTTCACTTGCAGAGAAATAGGTAGTGTAGGAATAAGTAGAGAGGCAGGAATGTCTTTGGCACACCGGTTCTCCATTTTAGTTGCACATCACAATCATAATCACCTGGGGAGGTTTTAAAACTCCCTGAGCCCAGAAGTCCGGATTTTGTGGATGGTACCCAGGCATCTGTGTTTTTTAAAGCTCCCCAGGTGATTCTGATTTGCAGCTAAAAATGAGATGAGAGCACCTGCAGTGTGCATTACCACAACCTGCGGTGCTGGGGGAAATGCAGATTCTGATGAAGCAGGTCTAGGGCGGGGTCAGAGCTCCCATCCGGTAATGTGTGTTGTTGATGTGTTGAAAGCTCCCAGTCTGTGCACCAGGCTCTGAGGAAGGGGCCAGGGACCTCAGACAATAGACCAATCTCCCTCCCGGGAAGAGTCCTTGGTCTTATTTTCAGGCTATCCCAGAGTCCCTATGGCTATATGGCACTTGTCAACATATGAAAGAGATTCCTTCAGGCATCTTATAAACCAATGAGAAGAAGAGCAACACCAAGAACATTGCTTGGGATGAAAATATTTGACAATGATCTGTATCTCCTTGAAGGGAAAAGTATCCACAGAATTTAAAGGACAGAACTATTCCTGGCTTTGGGGAATAATATCACCATCCCTAATCTCATGTTACTCTTTCCTCAGAATGGCTTTAGTAGCAGAGCCATCCCAGTGGTATCTGGTCAAGTTCAGGGGCAGCAGGGATGCTGGTGCTGCTGCATCTGGGCTAGTAACATCTGGTTCAAAGCAGAATCATCTCAAAACCTAGAGGTGTCTCTGAGTTCTTGGCCTCAGAGAACCAGCCACTTTGTCATGAGAGTCCATTCAGCTGTCAGCATGATGGGGAGAGTAACTAAACAAAATGTTTAAATGTAAACATATCCACAGTGATAGTAACGGGTAGCCTAAAAGACTGGGCTTTAAGTGTACTATTTCATTTAATCCTCTCAACAACCTTCTGCGGTGATTACTATTATTATCCCTCTCTATTGAACAAATAAGATAACAGAGCTTGGGAAAGGTGAGATGCTTGTCCAAGGTCACACAACAGGTAGCGGAACCAAGATTGGACCCCACTTTTGTTTGACTCCAGAGTCCCCACACTCCATTCGTCCACGTAATGATAAACCGAGCTTGCCGTTTGGAATTTTCTATGGCTATTTCTGCCAATATAGGCAATGTGTTCATGTGTTCCCTAGGCTGTGGTCCGAATATTTTTAAAAAGCAGCCTTTTCATTTTTTTAATTAGCCTGGTTCCCCAAAGATAAAGCTCTCTAAAGTTCAGATGTTAACTTAATCCTCTTTGGGTTATCATTGAAAAAGATCAGCCGAATTGACCTTGACAAAACCGCCTCGGAGGCCTGGGGACAGACAGGCCCTTCAGTATCAGTGAACACAGACAACTGCTGTTATGGGAAGGGGCATTTTCTGTGCTTTTGATAGCAGGCCGATTTGTTTTTCTTGACAAGACCCTGAGTAAAAAGACTTAATATCCATCCTCGATGTGAATCGAATTGTGTCCTACTGACATTAGATCCTCAGCCCCAGGGAGCACCAGGCTGGCCACTGAGGGGCTGCATTAGGCCGACTCAGTGACCGCAAGAAGAAACAGAGCGTGACAGGGGCTGAATTATACTGCCAGAAAGGGCAGGCTCGTCACACACTTGTTGGCCTGCCTCTGCCGCAAAGCCTAACCAACAACACAAGACAGCAAAGGCCCACGGTTCATAAACACTATCCTAAGGACAGTCAGCATTTCTAAGATATCAGCCGAAAATGCGGAGTTTGCCTGGAAAGCGTAACAATCTATCAGCTTTGAGTCAAGATGTTAATAACTTTTATACGTGACAGCATAACCAAGCATTGGTGCCCGTGGCTGTCCTGAGACAGAGAGGGTCTGTGTCCATGCTGACCCACAAGCCTGCTCCCTTCCTCCTCCACAAGGCTAGGATGGGGGCAGCTACGGCCAGCATTGGCTGGGTGCATACCGGGCCCCTTTTGGCAAAAATCAAGAGTTCTGTCCTGAGATTTTTAAAACTAGAAGTGAGAAAAGGAATCTTTACCGTCCCGCAGGCAGGAGAGGAGGGATGGTCACAGCTGTTGTGCTTCCCACAAGGAGGAAACTGGTCTGACACAGAAGGTAAGAAAGGTGAGGGAGAGCGTAGGGAGAGCACTTAGATGCTCCATCCCAGTGGCTCCTGAGGCCCAGATCCAGCCCTGAGCAGTCACAAGTTACGTTCAACAGTAGATATTGTGGAGTAACAAATTCTCCCTTTGCCTAACCTAGTTTAGTTAAGTTTCTAACACTTGTCACCAAGAGAAGTCCTGGCTCCTACAGAGGAAGCGTGAAACGTGAATTTTGAAAATCTACACTTCATTTCCAGGGTCGTCTCCTCTGAAGTGGACACGCCGTGCATTTCTGCAGGGGACACTGTTTTCTCCCCTTTCAAAACCAGCAGAGTGAAGGCTCCTTCCCAGAGGCTCGGACCATCAGCTTTCTATGGTTTTAAGAAAAAGCTGAGAATTTCAAAATTTCTCCTTTGGGGAAAATCTGCAATTTCTTTAAGAAAGGAAAAAGGGAGCACCTGGGTGGCTCAGTCAGTTAGGCATCCAGCTCTTGATTTTGGCTCAGGTCATGATCTCAGGGTTCTGCGAAGAAGCCCCCACATCGGGGCTCCCCGCTCAGCAGGGGGTCTGCTTGAGAGTCTTTTGCCTCTGCCCACCCCCCCACCCCCGACTCACTTGCGCTCTTTCTAAAATAAATAAATAAATCTTTAAAAAAAAAAAAAAGAATGGAAAAAGGAATGCATTTCAACTCCATCAGCTGATGAGTGCAGGTACTTAAGGAAAGAGCAGGTCTTCCGATTGTTGTCCACATAGCATCACAATGTCGAACCTAAACATTTAGAAATGGAAAGGAAAGGGCATTTATGAAACGTGAGGCACGTTTTATAAAATAATCATTACAATCACAGGTAAGAACTCTAGTCCATTTTGTAATGGAGCTGAGAAATACTATGATTTTAACTATTTTCTGATCCTTTGCCCATATCCTTTGTTTTATCATTCAAGCATCCATGGGGATTTTCTTTATGAATAGGAATAATATCCTAGCAGAAAGAAGAAAATTCTTGTTGTTTGAGTTCAAAGGCAGATTTTTTTTTTAAGTTTATAGCAGATATCAGACTTTCCAATGTAAGAGCCAGGCACTTGAATGATTTTTGTCTTTTTAATTCAAACAAAATCTTGTTTCCAAGTTAAGGGCCAAAGATAAGAATACCTAGAGTCTAGACTTTATTCTATAAACCAGGGGTCAGCAAGCTATGGCCTGCAGGGGTAAAGCTCTTATAAATAAAGTTTTATTGAAATAGTCACACCCATTTCTTTATGAATTGTCTATAGCTACTTTTGCACTAGAACAGCAGAGTTGAGTGATTGCAACAGAGACTGTATGGAATGCAAAGCCTAAAATCGTTACTTACTATCTGGCCCTTTTCAGAAAGTTTATTGACCTCTGCATAAACCATAGAAAGGAGGAAGAATATAAGAAGAGTTGTAGTTTTCTCCCCCACAAAAGAGGTAAGGGTTTGACCTGCAGGAGGAAGAAGAAATTTAAGGATGGGTCTAGAGTTTAGAGATTTCTGGGTCATGTGGACTGGGCACAGAGCCCACCATCCTGAGCTAAAGTCCAAAAGAGGGAGTAGGAAATAAAAACCATAGATTGACTTGGAAGCAGAGAGCAGAGAAACTTTTGGCTACAGGTGATCCCATGAAGGGTCTGGGGTCAGCCTCAATACCGAATGGTCTATAGGAGTTTCCAGAAGTTTCCTGTGTCTCTTAAAAAGGGCTGGATGTGACTGAGAGGGCTGCTAGCCTGGATGAAGTCTCTCAGTTATGACATGGGAATGCCTTCAACAAAGGAGCTGGACCATACATGCTGGAGACCCCAGCAGGACTGAAACATCCTTGGAGACTGAGCCAATATCCAAATGCTATCAAGGACAGAGGATGTTACATGTCTTGGATGTGTCACCCTTAATGCCAGGATAATTCTTGGAGCTCCTAATTCACCCTCAAAATTCAGATTACTCCTTGGACAAAAAGAGATAGAAGATGGGATCATTGTCTTAAGTTGTCTCCAAGAAGTGCTGAGTCGTTCCCAAAAAGTGTCTTCCAGGCGGCCCGCTCTCACTATTAGCAATATCTTTTAGCTCCTCTGTCAGAAGTTCTGCCCCAATGAAGTGTCATCATCATTAGGACAATAATACTGGTGTCTAAGACAGGACTGTCCCGCAGAGCTTTCTACTGTAGTGGAAATTTCTATATTGCACTGTCTAATATGGCAGCTGCTGACCACTTGTGGCTACCGAGTGCTTGAAGTATGGCTGTGCAAGTGAAGGACAGATTTTTTTTTTAACTGGCATTTGATATTTATTAATTTATGTTACAGCCTAAATAGCTATAGTTCAGGTCTAAGAGATTAGATAATTTTTCCAGGTCAAAAGGAAAAGGAGTCACTGAAGAAATCCAGTTTGAGGGCTGGTGGACATTGTGATGTCTGTT